>ML269038.1:0-24646 GCA_005239495.1 Nicotiana undulata
ACTGACGTCCTTTTTATTTGTGGACGCTGCATGTCGTGCTGCAGGTCCCGATAGACAGGTAGATGCAGTTCCCCCCACCACAGTAGGATTTCCAGTTCAGCGGTTATAGGCGAGCTCCCTTCTCCGGACTTGCCGTGGTCTTGGTATGCATTTTTGTTATAGATATTATGGGTATGTCGGGGCCCTGTTCCGACTATGTTTCATTACTTATGCTCCTTTAGAGGCTCATAGACANTGATTTTTGTTGTATAGTCTTTCATGGAAGCGTGGTAGCTCCTAACTTATATATAGTTTCTTGGAAGTCTTGTTATCCCATGTTATGCATGTTCATTCCATTATCTTTCATTGTTTGGCGTTCATAATCCATATCTACCACTTATATCGATCTCGTCGGCCCTTAAAGATTATAAGAGGATTAGATAGAATGTACGTTGGTGCTCGGCAGGTATGGCCCGGGTACCAGTCATGATCCTCCAATTTGGGTCGTGGCACTCACCACGGCCGCAATCGAGTTTGTGCGGTCCGCAAGGATGGGGTTCAAAGAGTTGGGAGTTTGGGGGTTATTGCCAATGCGGCCTGCGGTCCTTTTTGTGCGGACCGCAGTAGAAGCCACCGCGGACGCAGTGCATTTTATGCGGCCCGCGGTGGCCAAGTTCAGAGAGCAGAGTTTGAAGCCAAAAATCCTCATCGCGGCCGCACTCCATTTCTTATGGTCCGCGGTACCCCCGCAGGGGTATTTTGTCCAGAAAATTCGGCCTAGTATAAATACTTTCTTTTCTCATTTTTAGGTTATCTTCTGTACTCTAACTTTCAGGAGAGCTCGTGAACGACTGTATTAGACTATTTTGAGTAATTTTATAGTTGGTTTATCATTGAATCTTCAATTATTAGCTTGTAATTAAATCTTATGGGTTATTCTTCATCTATTTCTTTATTTTCTTTCATTATTATGAGTAGCTAGGGTTGTGGCTCAACTCTAGTGTGAGTATTTGATGGGTCTTTTGATTTAAGGCTTAGATGTTTATGGGTAGTTGATATTTGGACTGATTTGTGTTTTCCATGTTAAATTAGTGGTTACAAACACTAATTTGTGCCTATTTGACTTGGGTTCTTCTTGAGAAAGAGAACTTGAGTCTAGGAAAATCGTCCAACAAGGAATTGGGGTGTAATCAAGAGATTGATTGTTCCAATTAAAGGGTTAAACCTAAAGATAGTAATAACCGACTTGAGCCTATATTGCTTGCACAATTTTGACACCCAATTGGTCTTGAGGGAGTCAATTAGGAAAAGTCACTCAAGCTACCGAGAGGTATATAGTGAGTAATTCCATGCATTGGCTATATCACAATACCCAACATAACGTCTTCGCCTTAGGCTTTATATCCCGTCAAGTATTCACCTAGGATAAAGTAACAACCCTAGTCCCTTTATCTATTGAGAAAACATCCAAAAAGATATTAGTTAGTTAGTTCGTAATTTCAAATAGACTAAACCGTAGTTTAATCACCAAACCATTTGATGAGAAGTGCAATTGAGAACACAACGTGCTACTAGATCACTTAGACACTCAACTCCAACATATATAGCTCCCTGTGGAAATCGATCCCGACCCTTCGGGTAAAAGCTGCATTGACCCCTGTACTTGCTACTCTTTAGTGGTATAGGCGGGAGCCGATCAGAGGGTTCTCGACTTTGAAGTCAGACTTTCAAATACACGGTCCAGGAATGTATTCCCCAGGGAGTGGTTCCGTCGGCGTTTTATCACCGTCCGGTTGTGAAGAAGAAGAGGAAGCCTTTTCCTTCTGTGGAACGGTTTTGAATGTTTTCGCCATTATATGAGTTGAACAAAGAAGAAAGTAGTAGGTTCAGTGGTTCGAAACTAGCGGAGATGGCCTAAGGAGTGATGAAAGAGAAGAGATTAAGAGAGTTGAAGGCTTAGATGAAGATGAAAGTAAAAGTTTGATTTTAGCAAAATTAGCCATATTTATAGATTTACGGTGACAGTTCAACGACACTAGTGGCTGACCGCCCACTATCGCGCATTAATGGTTTGGGGAACTATACCGACATGACGTTTCGATCACTTCCATCACTTGCGTCATGAGGATGACATCACTGTTTACCGAGGTCATAGGAAAATCGAGGCTCAAATCGTTTCTTATCATTATATTCTAAGAAACGAGGGGACTATCTATATAACGGTAGAAATCGGGGCTACCCGATTTCACTATTTGATCGAGATTGGGACGTTGCATAGAAGAGCTGAGACATTGAGTCCGAAATCGAAGCCTCTTTCCAGATCGAGGTTGATACCAATGGAGGCCAGAAGAGATAGACTCTGAGTAATATCGGGATAGCTTTTAACGGAAAGAGCGAGATGTCCGTGATTGGTCGAGGACCGTGGCGGGAATCTCAGAACGGATCAAATCAGTAGCGGTTAATCAGCTGTTTATACGATTTCCTTCTGTAATTAGAAGTATACCATACTTAGGACTCCTCTACTATATAAAGAGGAATTCTAGCCATTTGTAACATTCATTATTGATCACTCAGAAAAAACTATACAATCATTTCTTTCTTGCTTATTGCTCTATTTACTGTTCATCAGAATTATTTAGCCTTTACAGCTCTTATACTATTACCTTGAGATTACTCACTTCGAGGTCGAGGTTCAACTTATACACTGGTTCGATTTATTTTATAGTTCAATTCAGTCATTTATTTTCTCGTTTATTAATTGGTATTGGACGAAATCGCATACCTTAAAACCACAATACAAGTTTAATTGTTATCCCAATTTTAGGGTAAAAAATGAGGCTCCACTTGGGATAAGCTCCTAATCCTAACAAGGCAAGTCACACATGACACCACCAGTGTTCATCTCCCCAACTATAAAAGGCATTACCTCGGGCAATACATTCTTTGCTGTCTAATAAAACAGAAATTATCCGAATGAATAATCATGATAAGCACATTAAACTTCGAATGTATATTAGGAGTCAATGAAAATATACCATATTTAATCTGATTAAACGTAGGTGTGTTGGGTTGTTCATATATTCATTGGCATACAGAGGTGGAGCTAAGTGAAGGAAGGGCATTCAACTGCAAAATTAGACAGTACAAATAAGATAATTTTGTTTTCCTTATTATTATACATAAGTTGTTGAATGTTTTTGATACAAGGAAAAAGTCTAGTGAAGTAAAAGAGGGGCTAAAAAACGCTTTGAATCACTGGTCAAAATTTCATATTTGACATTTTATTTTCTTGTATAAAATTTTTACTCTGCCCCTGTGGTAGGTCAATTTAACCTAATTTTAGCTAATCTAAAAGCTTGGGCTAGTTGTTAAGCAACTTATGCAGCCCATGGACCCTTTGAGTAAACTTATCAAGAATAATCTTTTTTTTTTGTGATTGGTCGATTAGGTTTAATAGTCATGAGAAATAAATAAATAAATAAAATTTGTTAGTTTGATTTGATAATTAAGCAAGTTATAAAAAAAAAAATAAACAAATGAAAAATGACTTAAAATTGTGACTCATTGTTTAGCCTATTGACTCGCCTATGTTGAGCCAATAAAATATTGGGAAGACCACGATTGAATTCATATACTAACACATCAATTGACACATGGAGCTATATCATTGATGAAATTATTGTTATGGGCATCTATTATTTCGAAGTATAATAAAGTGCAAGTCCACCAACTTATGGTTGACCATGTCTCTCTTTTGTTATTTTCCATAATAATTGCTGATATGCTTATCCATTACAGATTTGTTTTCTTGTTATGAGCATATACTTGGAAGAAGACCTGAGCAATTTGTTGTTGATAAGAAAGCAAATATCCTAAAGGAAGAAAAAATCCTTGACCACCCGCTTTAAGTAGAAGATGATCAATGATAAAGCTAGAGGTGTCACAAATCACAATGCGATGCCTAAATTATTGTCTTTTTTCATCCCCACTAATCAAAATGGGATGCCCCAATTTCATGTCTCCAGTCTCTCCACCATGAATTGCTATCAAGATTTTTTGAATAGCTGATATAGGAATTTGAAAAATAGAGTGATAACCTGCCATAACTAATAAATACAAAATTTGTGTACACGATAAAGGGTATGAGAGGGATCTCTCTTAATTACTAGGTACTTTGAGTGCTATATGTATTTGTTCCATTTTAAGGGCTCCTTATTTCTCCTTTTGGAGTTTGTGTTAAAAACCATTTTTAATCTTCGCCATGCTATGTGACACTAAAGAAACGTAATCTGTTTGGGGCTATAGTTCGTGGTCCAAACACAGAAGAAGGCAGTCAAAGGCGTCAATTGAAAAGTAAGACGAGAAAATCAAATAAAATATATCTAACCCTTTTTGTGAATGAGATACTGACTCCTGGAATACTCTCAAGGGCACTAAGTGATGATGTGAAGTTTTCAGAAACCGAGTTTTGTAAACTTAGTTTTTCATGTTTGCAAGACCTTAGCAGGAAAACAGACCTTAGTAAGTGTTATGTCGAGAAAGAGGCAAATCCGAATATAAAAAAGATAAAGAACACTAGATTTTAACGTGGAAAATCCTTCAAAGATAAAACCACATGAGCACAACGATCCAAAAAGCTCCACTATAACAATAAAATGATTACAAAAGTTCTTCAAATTGGCTACACAACAAATACCAAATACGGAGCAACAATAGCTACAAGAGCAATAACGAATCAATTGAAGAAAGAGAAGTCACAAAACTGACCTGCTGTTCGGGGCTCGAAATCGGATGCTACGAGCCTCCAAATCCGATCTCCACCATTCAAACCCAAGACCAACTCTAAGTAGGAAATAAAAATCGAATCCAATTCCAAATAGGAATGAAAACCAAAGAGAATAAGATTAGACCATTTGGCCTTTGGCGGGACAACATGGGCATGAGCCCAACAAACTCCCCTTCCAGCCAAAGGGTCACATATGTCTTCAAGTAGAGGAACTACTTCATGCCTGCCAATTTTCTACAAAATGCATGCTTATCTTCAACCACCGCTTTTGTCAGTATATTCGAAGGATTGTCATTAGTGTGCATCTTCTCAACCTCTAAATCTAGACTCGCGGCTAAGCCTAGAACCACACGAATAGAAGACATCTTCACAACAAGGGAGAAAACTTCATCAAAGCCATCTCCCTTGTTCTGGCCAAAACCTTTAACTACTAACCTCGCCTTGTACTTAGGCACAGAGGTATTTGATATTACTTTATTCTGAATATCCATTTGTTTGATAAAGCTTTTTTACCTCTCGGCAATTTCACTAACTCATATAGCCATTATCATGGAGTGACTTCATCTTATCTTCCATAACTTCTATCCACTGATCTTTGTGAGTATCTTGCACGACTTCATCATAACTCTCAGGTTCTCACATGTCAGTTAAAAGTACATACTCATCAGGAGGATATCACATGAATTTTTGCTTCTCCTTTGTAGATCTTCTAAGTATGGTTTCAGGAGCATTCAAAGTAGTTACCTGAGCATGAATTGGTTGTTGATCAATCACAACTTCATCAATTGGAGCATCTATAACATCTACACCATGATGATAATTTTGATCTTAATCACTATCTTAATTATTGTCTTGGGTTCCTTCATGTGCAATATGTGTCTTAGCAATAGAAACTGGATCAATATCAACTAAGTTCTCATTATTATGAGAATCTATCTTGTTAGCTTTGTTAATATCTTTGATATTATGGTCTTCAAAGAATATTGCTTCTTGACTTCTAATAAGTTTATTATCAACTTGTCATAAAAATGATACCCAAACTCATCTTGACCATAACCAATAAAGATGCACTGCTTAGTTTTGACATCAAGCTTGATCTCTCATCTTTAGGAACACACACACAATCTTTACACCCAAAACTCCCAGGTGATCATAAGAAACATCGATAGCAAACCAAACTCTATCCGGGACATCACCATCCAAAGCAACAACATGAGACATTTTGATAACATACGCGACAATATTAAGTGTTTTCGCCCAAAATGTATTTGGAAGTTTAACCTCTGAAAGCAATCATCTAACTCTCTCAACTAGAGTTCTATTCGTCCTCTCCACCAAACTATTCAATTAAGGTGTATTGGGCGGAGTATTCTGATGATGAATTTCTTGTTATCTACAATAGCTATCAAAGAGGCCACAATATTCACCACCATTATCAGTTTGACTACATTTTAATTTCTTCCCCGTCTGTCTCTCAGCTAAGACCTGAAATTCCTTACACACGCTAAATTCTTGATCTTTGGATTTCAAAGGATACACACAGAGCTTGCGAGAATGAATCAATGAAGGTCACAAAGTAAAGTGCACCACCATTTGACTTTACTTTAAAGGGACCACACAAATCAGAGTGTACTAGCCCCAATAATTTGGGCTTTCTTGAAGGAGGATCGCTATGAAATGATTTCCTTTTCTGTTTTCCAGCTAAACAATGGATACACCTTTTTATCTTAGCTTGTTTCACTCCAGAAAGCAAACTTTTCGTAGCCAAACACGTAATCCCCCTCTCGCTTATATGACTCAATCTTCCGTGCCATAATTCTAATAAATTGTTACTTTCTACCAGATTTATGGAGTCATCAAGGACAGATCCACTCACATATAAATGAGAAGACTTGACTCCCGAGCCACGACTAATGAGCCCTTGGTGAGATTCCATTGGCCATCTTTAACATCCCATAGTCAACAAGAGTATACGATGAGAAAAAGTCTTTTCTTGGTGTGACATGTGAGGTAGCTCCAAAATCTATTATCCAACTCGTCTCATCGAATACCAAATTGATGACGTTTTCATCATAAGAAAAAAGAAGGCCATATCGAACAATAGCAACACCATTGTTCTCATTATTTTTAACTTTATTTCCTTCTCTGGTGTCTTGCTTCAACTTGTGGCAAAACGTTTTGATATGTCCTTACTTGCCATAGTAGTTGCACGTGAAATTATGGTATTTGGACCTTGTCTTACTTCTTCTTTTACCTCTGCTCCTAGAACCTCTTGTTCTATCTCTCCCCTGATCTTCTGTAACCAAAATATATGCTTGTGAGGAAGAAACCTGAGATTTTCTCCTTACTTCCTTTTTTAACACACCCCTCTTGACATATTTCATGGCCACCTTACCACTAGGAGCTGAATTTGTCAAAGAAACACGAAGAGTTTCCCAAATATCTGGCAGAGTATTAAGAAGCCAAAGTCTTTGTATCTCATCAATAAAATTAACTCCATCTAGACAACTGATCAAGGACACCCTGAAAATCATTTGTATGATCAAGAAGCCTTATTGTATTTAAAGGTCATCAATTATTTTAGTAGGAGAGGCTTGTTGTTTCTAGTTTTTGAAGCATAAAGAGTCTCTAGCTTTTCTCACAATGATCTCGCATGTGTCTCATTTACAATATGGTTGTGAACATTTTCTTCAACCCACTGTTATGCCGAGATTGAGGTAAACCCATATATAAAGTAGATAAAGAACACCAAATTTAACGTGGAAAACTCTTTAAATCGAAGGTAAAAATCACGAGATCACAAAAATCCAGAAAGCTCCAATGTAACAGTAAGAGGGTTATAAAAGTTCTCTAAATTGGTTGTACAAAAAATTCCAAATACAGAGCAACAACAAATCAATTAAAAAAAGGAGAAGTCACAAAACGAAGCTGCTGTTTGGGGCTCGAAATCGGATGCTATAGGCCTCCAATTCTGATCCCACCATTCAAATCAAATACCACAAAATTTTAGCCTGATACAACGGTGAACGAATTATAAATGTGATTTGAAACTGGTTGGTCGGAACACAAATCTGCAGCAAAATAAACACTTTTTCTTATCTCCTCTCTTGATGAAAGCTCTATAAAAAACCACTCTTATGTGCTAAAATCTTTCAAAGATTTATACCAAAATTCTCCAATGTTTTTTTATTTATATATAATGAGTGGTGCTTTCTCTTAAAGCCAAAACCAACTCTAAGTAGGAATAATAATCAAATTCAATTCCGAATAGAAATGAAAACCAAAAGAGAATAGGTTTAAGCTATTGGACCTCCGAGTGATCAAATTCTTTTTTGTTTTTTGGCTTTTGGGGAGTGATATAATGTATAAAATAAAGTAAATTTGAAATTGTATGAACGACTATATGCTGAATTTTTCTTATTTTTATATGAAAAATAAATTCTAAAAGAAGTATATTAGACTACGAATTTTAATAGGATGAAAATGCATATGTTAGCTCCCAAGAATATGATAGTTTTCTATCTCCATTTTCAGTATTTGCTATGATGTGAGATGAGAAAGAGTTTGATCATGTAATTTAGTTGTTTACCCTAAAAACGGATAACAATTGAATTTTTATGTTGTTTTAAGGATACGTGATCTCACTTGGCACAAACTGAGAAAATGTGAAGATATGCAAATTGATATTAAAATTTGACTGTAAAGAAAGAAAACCAAATGAGACGTGCGACTTTGGCCCTCGAGACAGGTTACCCTTGAACCAAAAGAATGAGCAGAGTGAGATATAAAATAACAAGGTGTTGAGATCTTAAAGAATAGTATATTGCTTTGAATTGCGTGAATTTGAGACTTTACAAATGATTAGACCCCCTTTATATAGTAGGAGAGTTTTTCTTATGGTATAATTCTAAATACAGTAAGAAATCCCATGATTGGCTAATTGACCGGCCTCATCTTGATACGTGCCGAGATTTCCGCCGTGATCCTTGCTCGATCACAGATATTTCAGCTTACAGTTACTTGACTAGGTAAACCTCCATCGATCTCGTTCGATCTCCATTCTGCTTGGTTTTGGTCTTGGCTGATCTTGTTCTTGATCGGTCTCTGAATTAAGGTTTCAACAATCTAACTTCATGCTGAGGCTTGATATTACACGAGGCCGAACCGTGGCCTATCATGCGAACCTCGATTATTCTTAAGAAGGGAAGGCCTGTTTTGACCATATACAGATAGTCCCCTCGTTTCTCAGAAATAAAATGATGAGAAACGACATGAATTCTCGAATCCCATCTCTGTGAGTGATGACATTAGTGACAAGCTCGATCGTGATGTAATCGATGAAATGTCCCATCGGTCAAGTTACCAAGGCATTAATTCCTGTCAGGTGCTGGTTGGCCACTACTGATTCTGAACCATCGCCTTCAACCTATAAAAACTTCAACCCTCTATCAGTAAAACTTTTAAAATCAATGCCTTCTCTACTCTTGCTTTCAAAGAATCCTTACTTCATAATTTCCATATCAAAATCCCTTGAGCTCTAATCAACACCCTTAATCTCTTATTTTCTTTTCATCAATGACCAAAACTTCTAAAATTGTGCCGCAAAAAGAGGCTACTTCTACATCGCGTCCCGCCGGCGATGCAGCCGCGGCGGAGCCCCAACCTGAGGAATTCTTTTCGACGGGGTGCCCGAACATCATCGACTTTAAGATAGAGAAGACCCCCTCGGTGCCAGGCCAATGCGAGCCGATGTCGAGATATATGTTCACCATCACTGAGGACATCCTCGATAACGTCAAGGATGAGTGCAATTGGGTGAATAAAGATGTGGTCGTTCCCTCTCCTGAGGAATCGATCACCACCTACGTGGAGGGGGTACCTAAGTTCTTACACATACCCCTTTACGTTTAGTCCCTTGGGCCCCATCATAGTTTCCTTCTGCAAAAGATATAGCGTCAACCTAGGCCAAATCCATCCTTCGTTCTGGAGAATCGTCGTCCTCCTCCGTTTCTTCACGAGCAAGATCGAGGGATGTTTCTTCACCCTCGACCATCTCATGCATCTTTCAGTCCCCGACTCTATAGAAGGGGACTGATTAAGCTCACCCATTGGGCCAGCAGGGCCCCATTCTACAGCATCGACAAGTCTCGAGATCAAGGCTGGATGTACAGGTTCGTCACAATAAGGACGTCGGACCTGATTCTCGCCGAAGACATGCTATTCTCGGAGAAGTGGAACATGAGTCTTAAGTATTTTCTCTTCGAACGTTTGCTTTTACCGTTTCATTTCTTTACATCTTTCCTTATCTCTGTTTTGATGTTGCAGATGTGGCCCAGATCCCAGACTCGGTTCTGGAATTAAAGCGATAGGTCGAAGTCCTGGTGTCTTAGAGGCCTTACCCCGAACGTGCTTGGATGGAGCTACCAAATGGTCTATGGGAGGCCCGCAACCATAGTAAATTTCTGTTTTAAATTGTTTGTTGTTTCAGCCTTTTCTCAAACTAACCTATCTCCCTTTATTTTACAGGTCTCCGGAAGGATGTTGCGATGAGACCCTCTTCCGATGACGAATAAATCCTTCCCCAACCATCAGATCCAAATCCGGCCAATGAGAGAAAGAGAAAAAGGGCCCCGAGTCCCCTAGGCTCGAAAAAGAAAAGATCGGTGAGGAACCCCTCGTAAGACCAAGGTGGATGCCGGTGCCATATACTCGGACTCAATCCGCTGATTAAGGGATGAGTCGAAGAGGAGGAGAAAGAAGAAGACAACTCCTAGCTGGTGGCTCGTGCGCGGGCTACCGCTTCGGTGCAAAAGTCCTCCGAACCGGAGGCAGTCGATGAGGGAGCTTTGGCTGAGGTCCCTGGATCGGAAAGAATAGAGGCTACCTTATCCCCAACTAAGACGGGAGCGAGAGAGTTTGGAGGCAAGGCTTCCCAAGAAAGGGAAGAGGTCCCTGAGGTTGAGTTCAGGGTTGTTGACATTTCGGAATCCCCCCAGATTTCGGACACCATGATTCGAGAGGCCAGCATGCTGGACAATCATCAACTCGATCTCCATGGTTTCTTCGATGGGCTCAAAGCTGCTACCTCCGAGGAAATTACAGAATTTGATGATTTACCGGTGCCGAAGAAAATACCATCACCGGGTGCCACTGGATCTTCATCGAGCTTGAGGTTGGTGGATCGATTCCGGCTCCGAGCGTTAAACCAGGCCGTAAACGACATATAGTGCTTACTATCCCGGAGGATGCCTGAGTGTTCTCTGCCCCTGTCGAGGTTTCCAGCTATCTGAGAGGCTTGGTGACCGAGGAGGACCAAACTGTGATGCATGCTGTAGGGGCCTTTTTCCTATTCAACGAGGCTAAATATGCTCTAAATCGGGCAATCTTCGAGAATCTCTTTCTTACTTCTTTTATACTTAGATTGTGTATTATTCTTAACATCTTCTTCCTTACTTGCAGGCTTCGGTGTTTCACAATGAATCCTTCCTCAGGGTTCGAGAGGAGCATAAGGCCGAGGTTCGGGGCTTTACTAAGAAAAGTGACACTTATAGGCTCCTCAGTGAAAGACTCCAGGCCCATTTGGTTGCAGCTCGGGATGAGCACACTAACATGGCCGAACATGTATTCCGGATGCTTCATGATAGTGAAGATGAGTTATAGATAACGACTAATGACCCAATTCTATAGATTCGACAAAGGCTTGAGTATATCAGACGACTAGACAAGCAGGTGGAGGAGATACAGGCCGAGGCTGAGGCATTCAAGAGAAGCATGGATATCTTGGTCGCGATGAAAGAGATCATCCAAGCACAGTTGGATTCGGCCGAGACTCAGCTTGAAGATGCGAAAGAGAAAGACTCGGTGCAACCCGAGAAGATCAAAGAGCTAGCCGCCAACAAGATCGAGGAAGTTAAGTATGAGGTGGACGCGACCGTCATTAAATATGATGAAAAGGTGGCGCAATTCAAAATCAATGTCGAGTCCATCCAGACTAAGGCTAGGAGCATGATAGATCATGCAAAGTGGAAAGATCAGAGGGAAGCCCTCTAGGATGCTCAATCTTGGGATTTCAACATTGCGGCTGAGGTCAATATTGCCCAGAGTAGAAGAAAACTGATCTTGGAAGCTGACCTTCCCCGAGGATGAATCCGATAGCCTTAGTGAATTTGAAGATAGACAAGATCCTGAGGACGGAGATGCTGCTTCCGATGGGGACCAAGCCTCTTAGGACTTAGTATATTTTTTGTTCTTTTCTTTTGGCACTTTTTCTGAGGCTGTTTTTTTTTGTTCTTGGATGATTTGGCCCTTCTAAAGAAGAACATTTTATATATAAATACAAGGCTTTAGTTTCCCTTTTGGCTCATTTTTATTTTCTTCTTTGCTTTGCAATTTGTAATCACAATGGTTTAAATGCCTTAGCATGAGATAATAAGGTAATGTTCGAGGCCCTGAAAAACCTTTCCATTTGTTAGAGTTTTTGGGGCTCAATATTATCGAAGCTTTTTCTCGAAGATGTTTTAAATTTGTGACTTTGCCGAGGGTAGCCTTTAGAACCGGTTATGAATTTATTTTATTTTTCTAAGGCCTTTTTCGTTACAGAATTTGTACGTCTTTGAGCTGTATTATGGTCGTAGCCTTTTAGTTCGGGATCTGCCCATTGGGATCATTTTCCCATTTTGTTCGGACTTGCTCGAAATAATAGTCCCCGAGTGGGGCGGTCGTGGCCTTTAGAGATCGGGGAGCTTCCTATTAAGTCTTTTGTCCACGAGGCCCAATAACTTGTGCTTTTTGAGATGAACGGTAGTCCCCGAGTGAGGGAGCGATCGTTCGCTTTTTGGTTAAGTATTGCCCTTAGGCTCGTTATAGTATGAAACTCTTTAAGAGATTAAAAGAGGAAAGAATCTAAACATCAGATGTTTGCAGGGAAAGTAATTCTCTTTATTCTTCATCAAAATACTCATACATGCGTACATGTTTAAGTCAGGGATCGATCAATCTATGTGGGCACGGTTTTCTGACCGTTTGGCCCTTACAATAAATCCTATATGTCGAGACCCTCCTTTTATGAAGTAGTTTCCTCGCTAGAGTTGATATTCGTAGATAATGTATATCTGAGGGTAGACCCCATGTATTCGAGGTTGATCAAAGGAACCTTGGATATTGTTAAATTGTCCTTCGATGGCGATTCGCAATCGGGATTGATTCTAAGTTAGCACGATTCATTGTTGCCTCGTTAAAAACCTCACCGAAAACCCATTTGGGACAAAACCTGTATAAGGGAAAAAGAGTGCAACACGTGCTTTCAGACCTAAAGACTTCATTTCATTCGTTGTGAGATCCACTATCGATTCTTGTTGACCACCTGCAAGTGTTAGTCTAAAACAAAAATGAAAAATAGAAAAGGGGTCGTACCTTAGCAATATTATCGTTTTAGGTGTGATATATTCTAATTGTTCGGTAGTTCTTCCCCATTCATCATTCTGAGCTTGTAGGACCTATTCCGATGATCTCAAGAATCTGGTACGGTCCTTCCCAGTTTGGACCCAATTTTCCTTCGTTCAGATTTCAGGTGACTTTCCTTAGCACCAAGTCCTCGACGCCAAAATATCAAATATTGGCTCTTTGATTGTAGTATCTCTCCATCCGTTGTTTTTGGGCGACTAATCGGACGATGGCGGCTTTGCGTCTCTCATCAAATAATTTTAGGCTCGTATTCTTGGCCTCGTTATTTGACTCTTCTATTGTATATCAAAGCCTGATATTCGGTTCTTTGACCTCGATCGGTATTAGAGCTTCAACGCCACAAACTAATGAGAATGGGGTAGCCCTAGTACTAGACTTCGACGTTGTGCGGTATGACCAAAGAACCTCAGGTAGCATTTCCTTCCATTTAACTTTGGCGACGGTTAGTCTTTTCTTAAGATTTTGGATGATGGTTTTGTTGGTCGATTCGGCTTGTCCGTTCTCGCTGATGATAAGGCATTGATAGGTTTCTTTTGATCTTGTGAACCTCGAGAAATTTTGTCACATTGTTGCTGATGAATTG
This sequence comes from Nicotiana undulata, assembly GCA_005239495.1. NCBI lineage: Eukaryota > Viridiplantae > Streptophyta > Magnoliopsida > Solanales > Solanaceae > Nicotiana > Nicotiana undulata. The sequence continues at coordinate 13,812 of ML269038.1, forward strand.
CTTCCCATTATCGCACACAATTTCGGAGTGCATCCTGAATTGACATACGATGTGGTCCCAAATAAAGTTTATGACTTCCATTTCCCTGACTTTCTTGAAATCCTGTGCTTTAACCCACGTAGAGAAATAATCAGTCATAAACAAAATAAACTGAGCTTTACCTGGGCCGATGGAAGAGGGCCAACAATGTCCATTCCCCACTTCATGAACGACCATGGGGAAAAGACCGAATGGAGCAGTTCTCCGGGTTGGTGAATCATTGGTGCATGCCTTTGGCACTTGCCGCATTTTTGAACAAACTCCTCTACGTCTTTCTCCATGTCGATCCAGTAGTAATCGACTCTGATCACTTTGTGGACCAATGATTTGGAGCCGAAATGATTTTCGCAAATGCCCTCGTGGACCTCCCTTAGAACATATTTTGTATCTCCTGGCCAAAAACATATCGCTAATGGACCATCGAACATCCTTCTGAATAAGGTTCCATCTTCGGACAAGGTAAATCGTGCTACCTTTGTGCGCAGGGCTCTCGGTTCTTTTGGATATGATGGGAGCTTCCTGTTCCTTAAATAGTCTACGTATTTGTTTCTCCAATCCCTGGTCAAACTTGTAAGTTTATCTCCGCGTGACCTTCTTCGACCACCGACCTCATGAGTTGTACGACAACACCCGAATTGAGTTCGTTGTCTTCGACTGATGACCCTAAGTTTGCGAGGGCATCGACGTCACTATTATGATCTCGAGGTACATGTTGCAAGGTCTATTCCTTGAATCGGTGTAGATTTACCTATAGCTTATCCAAGTATCTCTGCATTCGGTCTTCTCGAACTTTAAAGGTTCCGTTAACCTGGTTCACCACGAGGAAGTAGTCAATTTGGCCTCGATCACCTCCGCTCCCAAGCCTTTGGCTAATTCGAGACCTGCAATCATTGCCTCATATTCGGTTTCATTGCTAGTCAACTTTATAGTTCTGATAGATTGTCTAACTATGTTACCCGTGGGTGGTTTCAGCACAATGCCGAGTCCGGGCCCCTTTGCGTTCGAAGCACCATCCGTAAAGAGGGTTCAGATTCCCGAGGATGTACCCGAATTAACTAACTGTTCTCTTTAAACCTCGGGTATGAGGGCCAACGTGAAGTCATCCACGAAGTCTGCCAAGATTTGAGACTTGATGGTTGTTCGGGGTCGATATTCAACGTCGTAACCGCTGATTTCTACGGCCTATTTGGCCAACCGACCTGAAAGTTCGGGTTTATGCAAAATGTTTTGAAGTGGATATGTTGTTACAACACATATGGGATGATCTTGAAAGTATTATTTTAGTTCCCTAGAGGCGCTTATCAAAGCGAGCACCAATTTTTCAAGATGGGGGTACCTGGTTTCAGCTTCACGTAAGGGCCGACTAACATAATATATAGGAAATTGCGTATCTTATTCTTCTCGTACCAAGACTCCATTTACCGCTATCTCTGATACTGCTAAATACAAGTAAAGCTTCTCGTCCACTTTTGGCGTGTGAAGCAACGACGGGCTAGATAAGTACCGTTTAGCTCCTCCAGGGCATGGTTGCATTCCGGAGTCCATGTAAAGTTCTTTTTCTTCTTCAGTAATGAGAAGAATCTGCGACTCTTATTTGAAGATCTCAAGATGAATCGCCCCATGGCGGCTATGCGTCCCGTTAACCTCTGCACGACCTTTATGTTGTCTACTACCGTGATGTCTTCGATAACTTTGATTTTAACCCGGTTTGTTTCGATTCCTCGATTGGATACAATGAAATGTAGAAACTTGCCAGAACCGACCTCGAATGCACATTTTTCTTGGTTAAGTTTCATGTTGTATCTCTTCAGTATACCGAAAGTTTTCTGCAAATGATTCAAATGGTCCTCTACTCGCAGGGACTTAACTAACATGTCATCAATATAAACCTCCATTTATTTCCCTATTGGTTCTTTGAACATTCGGTTTACTAGGCGTTGATAAGTCGCACCAGCATTTTTTAGTATGAACATTACATTACAGCCATAGGTGTTGTACTTAGTGGTAAATGAGGTCTTTTCTGGTCCTCCGGGTTCATTTGTATTTGGTTGTACCAGGAGTAGGAATCTAGAAAACTGAGAATCTCGCGGACGGCCGTGGCATAGATCATGAGATCGATATTAGGCAAATGAAAAGAATCCTTGGGACATGCTTTATTCAGGTCTTTGTAATCTACACACATTCTAAGTTTATTCACCTTCTTAGGGACTACCACTATGTTTGCTAACCATTTAGGATACTTTACTTCCCGGACGTATCCTAATTTAAAAAGTTTGGTTACCTCGTCTTTGATGAAAGCATGTTTGACCTCGGACTGGGGTTTTCTTTTTTTTTCTTCACGGGTGGAACTTCGAATCCAAGCTTAATTTATGAGTGGTTATTTCCGGTGGGATCCCTTTCATATCGATATGGGACCAAGCAAAGCAATTCATGTTAGTTTTAAGGAATTGAATTAGTTTTCCCCTGAGCTCGGGAGCTAGCCTCGTGCCCGGGTATACCTTTCGCTCGGGCTGATGTTCGATCAATGTGATTTGTTCCAACTCTTCGACCGTCGACTTGGTGGCGTCGGAATCATCGGGGATTATGAAGGATCAAGGTACCCCATAATCATCATCCTCGTCAGTCCCCTGCTTTTTTGATTGGGTCGAGGCCGGTGTCTGTTGTTTCTATTCGACTGAAAAAATTTCCTTGGCGGAAGGTTGCTCCCCATAAACAATTTTAACTCCTTCTGGTTTCGGGAACTTCATAACCTGGTGAAGGGTCGAGGGTACTGCCCTCATGTTGTGGATCCATGGCCTCCCCAACAGGGCGTTATACCTCATATTGCCCTCGATCACATGGAACTTCATTTCTTGGATGGTTCCGGTTACGTTCAATGGCAAAGTTATCTCGCCTTTCGTGGTTTCGCACGCTATGTTGAAGCCGTTACGGACTCGGGCCATGGGCACAACTTGATCTTGTAGGCCGAGCTCTTATACGACCCTCGATTGAATGATGTTGGCCGAGCTACTTGGATAATTCAAAACACGTTTAACTTGAGTCTTATTCATAAGTACAAACATTACCAGTGCGTTGTTACGGGGTTGCACAATCCCCTCCGCATTCTCGTCACTGAAAGACAAGGTTCCTTCTAGTACATAATCTCGAGTTCGCTTCTCCCTTGTAATCGAAACCTCCGTGCGCTTAAATATTGGTCCTTGAGGAATATCGACCCCTCCAACAATCATGTGGATCACGTGTTGCGACTCTTCTTGCTCATTCTATCTGTTTGAATCTCTATTTCTGAAGTGGTTCTTGGCTCGATCGCTTAAGAATTCCCAAAGGTGCCCCTCATTGAACAACCGGGCTACTTCCTCCCTTAGCTGTTTGCAATCTTCTGTTCTATAGCCATGGGTGCCATGATACTTACACATTTGATTGGAGTTTCTCTGGGCTGGATCGGTGAGGTCCGAGGCCATCTTCTATCTTTGATGCGCCCGATGGCTGATACGATAATTGATGCATCAATGTTGAAATTATATTCTAACACTCGTGGCGCTTCTTTGGGCTCGACATTCCTGTCGAAGCCATTTTGCTCATTATCCCTCGAGAGCTCTGTCCCCAATTATATCTTCTCTCACTTCGAATAGGGGTTGCGTCCACGTTCGTTATTTCTCCGATATCTATTATATAGTTGGTAACGATCCCTGTTTGACGGTGGTTCCTGGTCAATATCCCTTTTGACTTTGTCGACGGGTCTGATAGGATAAATGTACCCGGAAGGAGTCTCCATCTGGTCATCTTCGACCCTAATCTTCTATTGGTATCGATTATGCACATCGGCCCTGATGAAAGCTGGGTATTTGATCAAGTTTTGCTTTAATTACTGCGAATCCACCGAGCTTCGGACGTTTAATCCTTGAGTGAAGGGTTGAACGACCCAATCATAGGCAACTGTAGGTAGATCTATACGTTCCATCTGGAACCGAGACACAAATTCTCTGCTTTACCTTGAAGAGGTCCGATTTCCTAGTCTCGACCTTTATAGCTCCGACTTCTGCTTTAACGAAGGAATCCACAAGCATGGAAAAAGAATTGATGGATTTGGATGGCAAATTATGGTACCATATCATCGCTCCCTTTGATAAGGTATCTCCGAATTTCTTCAACAATACGGGCTTGATCTCATCGTCCTCCAGATCGTTCCCCTTAATTGCACATGTGTAAGAATTGACATGCTCGTTGGGGTCGGCCGTTCCATTGTACTTGGGAATTTCTGGCATGCGTAACTTATGGGGAATCGGTTTAGGATCCGCGCTCGGGGGGAAAGGCTTTTGCACGAACTTCTTTAAATCCAAACCCTTCAAAATCGGCGGTGCTCCCATAATTTGATCAACTCTGGAGTTATAGGTTTCCACTTTTTTGTCATTTGCTTCAATCTTCTTCTCCCCCGATTCAACTCGCTTTGTCAGATCCTCGAGCATCTTCATGATAGAGGTGTTGGCTCGTGGTTGATTTTCGTTTGATCTTCTTGACACTGATTCGGCCCTATGAACAAATTCCTGCGATGGGTCGGTCTCGGACCTGCTCGATGCATTGTTCTGGTTTTGGAGTTGTGCTATTTGAGCTTGTAACATTTTGAATATCAGTCGAAGGCTGATCCCTCCTTTTTCGCCCTTCTGTGCGTTCTAACCGACTGATCAAACGTCTCTGCGGGCGTTATTCTCAGGGTCGACGACCAGATTTGTAATAACAGCAATATGGGAACTGACGTCGATTGGGTCTACGGCTGGGACCCCATCGAGGTCAACTGGAGGTACTTCGTTCCCTGGGGCGGCTATGTTGTCATTCTCGCCGTGAAAGCCAAGGCCATTGTCTATGTGTGTGGGTGTTGCTTGATAGTTCGACATGCTGATCCTGAAATCAAAGATACTCACAATAACAAGTATAAAATAGTGCGTGTTAGGAAAGTTAGTACCATGCGATCACTATTATCCTTAGCCCTACGGTGGGCGCCAAACTATTTACCCTAAAAACGGATAACAATTGAATTTTTATGTGATTTTAAGGATACATGATCTCACTTGGCACAAACTGAGAAAATGTGAAGATATGCAAATTGATATTAAAATTTGACTGTAAAGAAAGAAAACCAAATGAGACGTGCAACTTTGGCCCTCGAGAAAGGTTACCCTCGAACCAAAGGAATAAGCAGAGTGAGATATAAAATAATAAAGTATTGAGAGTTTAAAGAATAGTATATTGCTTTGAATTGCGTGAATCTGATGCCTTTACAAATGATTAGACCCCTTTTATATAATAGGGGAGTTCTACTTATGGTATAATTCTAAATACATCAAGAAATCCCATGATTTGCTAATTAACCGACCTCATCTTGATACGTGCCGAGATTTTCGCTTTGATCCTTGCTTGATCACAGATATTTCGGCTTACCGTTACTTGACTAGGTAAACCTCCATCGATCTCGCTCGATCTTCGTTCTGCTTGGTATCGGTCTTGGCTGATCTCGTCCTTGATCGGTCTCTGAATTAAGGGTTCAACAATCTAACTTCGTGCTGAGGCTTGATATAACACGAGGCCGAGTCGTGGCCTATCATGATCCAACCTCGATTATTCATAAGAAGGGCAAGCCCGTTCTGAGCACATACATTAGTGTTATGAGACAGCCACTAACGAACTCAACTCTCAACATTTTGTATGCCTCTCTACCTGCATTAGGTAGGGGTGAGGTCTGCGTACAGACTACCCTCCCCAGACCCCACCTTCTAGGAACATACTGGGTTTGTTGTTGTTGTCGTCTTTTATTCGTGGCCTCAAAATAAAGTCATCATTTTTATGCTGAGACTCATAAGTGTTAACAAGTTCGACAATTATTTTATAAAAGCTCATAAGCTATTTACTTAATATTTTAAAAATAATTTATCTAATTTAACAAAAATTAATGAGTAGATAACAAAGTTGTAAGTTCCAAACAGAAGAATGTTTCTGATTGATCTCTCTTTCTTTCTGTCATTTCGCTCGCCCAACTAAATTTGGTTGCAAACACATTACAAATGCTTCAGAGAATGCAATTCCAAAATGATGAGATAACATCTTCATCCGCTTTTCTATCGGGCTGACATGTTCTATGAATTTGATGCATGTCCAAAGCATTAAGCGCGTATATATCTTGAACTATATATGTCCTATGAGCTTTTGACTTTTAAAGGAATATAATCACTTTAGTGAAACTCATAAAGAATTGTCTATTGTGCTGAAAGGTATAGAATCTCCTCCTTGTTTTATGATTCCTCGGATATAATTGAGCCGTTCTTTTATATGCTGATTAATTGTCATAAATATGAACAACTTGTTGAAGGTCGAAATAGAAACTCTTTAGCATATGAAGGATCGGAGCAAGCTGTTCCATAATTACATTCAATGGGGAAAAAGTGAAGTTTCTATTTAGGGAATATCATTAATTAGAATTTAAAAATATAAAGTATATATTTTCCCTATATACACAATAAAAAATTTCGGCCAAAAATATTCAGTTAACCACCCTTCACCAGTCGTATCTTTTTAAAAACAATATACTGAATTAAGGTTATAATAAAAATAACTGACAAAGCAGAAGTTGTGGTAGGCTAAAGAACCCTTAAAACGCTTCAACTTGGCCACTGAAGAAGGCGAAGGTTGGGAGAGAGACTAGGCCATTTAGCTTCTCAACAGTGACAAGTCTTATTATGATTGAAACAAGTTGTTCTGAAAAATAACTCTCCTTGGGAGAGACAAAATTAGAGGTAAATACAAATGTGCCACCCACCATATATAGCATATCCCACTACCTTAAAGATTCACAAGGAGAAACTCAACCAGATAAGTCCTGTAATTAATAGCAGAAGCCCAGATGAAATAAAAGTATCACATCACTAGATCCTCTATTCCATCCGAGCCATGTGCGAATGAAGCCCACCCCACTAGTGTCTTGATAAAGACCTCCATGCACGTCCTGTTACATTTCCATGTGGATCGATAAATGATGTGGCCAACTAGATCACGAAGCTATTGGACTATTTTATTTCTGATTTCTGGTACGAAAAAGAAATACTACTGAATTAAGAAATTGAAGAGAAGGGCATAACTATTTATATCTTCCACTTAACAACAGAATTAATATAACGGTGTCCAAGGCCTATTTATGGGGGTTAATAAAAGAGAAAAGATTGGCGTAGAAGCGCCCTTATATTCATAAATTAGGTTTCAAATCCCTCCCAAAAAGTCTCTTAAAACCAAGGTCGCGCAACAATACAAGATTCCTAGGATCATGCAGGGAATGAGTATCTTTTAAATAGGGTGCTACAAGCGCACCACATGCTCAACATCCAAAACATCCGTTGTCCACTGTGCATGTCATACCAAGCTTGTCACGACCCAAACTGGAGGATCATGACTGGTACCCGGGCCATACCTGCCGAGCACCAACGTACATTCTATCTAATCCATTTATTATCTTTAAGGGCCGACGAGATCAATATAAGTGGTAGATATGGATTATGAACGCCAAACAATGAAAGATAATGGAATGAACATGCATAACATGGGATAACAAGACTTCCAAGAAACTATATATAAGTTAGGAGCTACCACGCTTTCATGAAAGACTATACAACAAAAATCATCTGACAAGGCATACCAAACTATACATAAGCCGACACCTGTCTATGAGCCTCTAAAGGAGCATAAGTGATGCAACATAGTAGGAACAGGGCACCGACATACCCATAATATCTATAACAAAAATGCATACCAAGACCACGACAACTCCGGATAAGGGAGCTCGCTTATAACCGCTGAACTGGAAAGCCTACTGTGGTGGGGAAACTACGTCTACCTGTCTATCGGGACCTGCAGCACGACATGCAGCGTCCACAAATAAAAAAGATGTCAGTATGAATAATGTACTGAGTATGTGAGGCTGATCAATATAAATATGAACAATAATGTAAATAGAGGTAGAGAAGATACAACATGTAACATCTGAGTGCTTCTAAGAGACAATAACATGAAATGCATGATACATATATATACATAATCTTTTAAAACATCCGACTCTTTGGGCATCATCATTATCATAGAACATTCGCCTCTGTGGGCATCATCATTATCATATCATACCCGGCCTCAAAGAGGACTCGGTAAACCCAACTGATCAGTGGTTGCACAATAGGTGCCATACCCGGCCGACTATAGCGCGGCTCGGTAGAGTAAAATAGCTACATATATATAATGCATGTAGGACTCATTGGAATCATATTCTGAACCTTTCGGAGAGACGTAAGGTCGATATTCTCCGTACATGTTATTAGGATTAACTCTTCATCAAGAATCTTATAATAATCAGGAAGTACCAACAACATTGATAACATAAGAATAAGAGAAGAAACTTCAAAATTAATTGTTCCATAAAAAGGGAAACAATGTAAGTACTGCTAGCTTCTAAGAGTAGAGTATCTTTGGAAGCTCGTTCTTTGCATTATGTATAATCGGATTCGTGCAAAAGAAGGAAAGAGATAGCCTCACATACCTTGTATAAACTGCCCCAATCTCAAGCTATGCAATTGTCACAACTCCTTAGTCTACAATAAGAGAAACGACACTATCGTTATCATTTAAGCGTCATAACTATTGTGTATCGACCACAACCTATTTTACGATGAAACGGACAGAACCACCCCTATATATATGACTTCACACAAGTCAAAACAATCACCAAACAACACCAATAATAATCAAATTGAGCCTCCCAAAACAGTCCATACACAACCTAATAACTTCATACATAAGACGACCACCGTAGTCGTGTCAAACGACCCGGAAATGTTACGATGAATGACTAGCCCAAAACCCTACATCTATATGGTGTTTATCCACACCCTTCCTCCTCCAAAACTCCACAATACAGTAGTAAAACACGCAGCCCAACATCAACACAAAACAATCCGCAAAATAGTCCGCTACAAGTGAATAACTCGAACTCACGGCTTCCGATCACCGTCCCGTGAGTTATTACAAGTATAAAACGAATTACCATGAATTTACAGAATAAAAATGGGTTAAATAGAGCAGTAAACTCACCTTACTTATTGGATAACTCATCCCTTATCTTGGTTCTTCAAACTCTAGGGTTTACCCCCAATTTGAACTTGAAAGAGAGGGAAAATCAATTAGAGTTTGTGGAAATGTTTTGGGAGGAAGTTTGCAGGGGTTTAGGTTTGGTTATTTATGAAATATAATGGGTGATATATAGCAGGAGATAAGACTTTTAATGGGCTCTTTGGATGACCCGAAATTGCCTCTTTTTGGGCTATCATTTAACCAAGTAGGTTACCCACCTACTTGTCACCTAGCAGCTTGTGCAGTCTCGCGAAAAAGTCTGTATCTCTCTACTCCGATGTCTTATTAATAAATGGTTTAATGCGTTGGAAACTAGACTCATATATATTTAATTTGGTGGGTATATCACCCTGTAATTCCTAGTAGATTGGGAGAAAAACTTAATAACCTTTGACCTAAAGTTTAAATAAACTATGAACCTAAGTTGCGACAACTCTTGTCGACTTTTGTTTCATAACTTGTTTGACTTCAAGACTATGATACGGATATTATATGATTCAAATACCTTAAAACACTACCTCTTGATAGTACCAAGAACCCCTAGGTTTACCCAAAAATACGAGTTACAACATCCTTGATTCGTTTAACTTCTAATACGTGTTAATCACTCTTATACACTCTTGTATCATTTAAGATCAATAGGATTAACTTCTTATCATCTCAAAGATAATCTCTTCTCATGTTTATGTCGATTAACTTATGGCATGAGCCAACATACGTGAATATGGGTTGTAACACCCTCCCCCCCTTAGGAGCATTCGTCCTCGAATGTAAGTGTTTAGGGGGAGCCTAACTCACCGTGGATTCCAACGGAAATTTCCGGCCCATTTTTCTCCTATTACATGGATTCTAGACAAACTTGCAAGTAGTTAAACCTAATGTGTTACCTTGAAAGGCTACGCTAAGCATTATGGATATGTACACTATCTGCATATCATCATTGTGTATTAATGAAGAGCACTCTCCAGCTATTGCTTACCTCATAGAGTTGTTTCACCTCTTAATGCGTCCTGCGTCCCCTCGGCATCCTTGTTATCTTGAATCTGGAACAAGTAAGGGTATTTAGACTTCATCTGCTCTTCTGCTTCCCAAGTAATTTCTTCCCTGTTCTTGTTCCTCCACAATACTTTGACGGAAGCTACATCCTTTGTTCTTAGCTTGCGGACTTGTCGATCTAATATAGCTATTGGCACTTCTTCATATGATAGATCCTCTGTAACTTGTACATCTTTGATAGGGACGACTCGAGAAGGGTCTCCAATACATTTCCTCAACATAGATACATGGAATACCGGGTGGACAAATTCCAATTCGGATGGCAATTCTAACTCATAAGCAACCTGTCCAATTCGTCGAAGAATTTTGTACGGACCGATATACCGTGGACTCAACTTACCCTTCTTCCCAAAACGCATAACACCCTTCATCGGGGAGATCCTCAGGAAAACCCAATCACCAACCTCGAACTCCAAATCACGACGTCGGACATCAGAATAAGACTTTTGCCTGCTTTGTGCCGTCCTTAGCCGCTCTTGTATCAGTTTCACCTTCTCAACGGCTTGGTGAATCAAATCTGACCCATATAGTTCTGTTTCACCGACTTCGAACCATCCAAGTGGTGATCTACATCTCCTCCCGTA
>ML269040.1:0-14804 GCA_005239495.1 Nicotiana undulata
TGGCAGTCACAACCGAGATCCCAAGGGCAGTGTCCCGTAAAGGGGCATTTGAACTACCAAACTGTTTTGCCTTCTTTGTCGAAATGTTGAAACCAGTCATGTTCTTCAATGATGCTTTGTATATTTCAGAAGAATTGTCTATCAGGGTCAGGCCATGTATCTCGTGTATCTTTGGGTTGTATCATTTGGCAAAAAAATATGGTTTTATTGGGTTTTTTGAGATGGGAATGGTCAAAGCTTATGNAGAAATTTGTCTAGGTGTTTGGGTGCACATGGTATTTCCTTTGGTAGCATCAATATTCAAGAGTAAAGCATTTTCTCCTCCGGGAAGGTAAAGATCCATGGCATGATTTTGGACTCGCCACGCCATTTGGTGGTGAAGAGTGGCTTGGATAGAATCTTTGGCTTGTGGGCACCTTGAATTTGGACCAAGATTTTTAGGGATTCGGTTAACTTTGGGTCATAAAGGGACATGTTGAATTTGGAATGATGGTTATGAAAACAGTCCCTGCATTCAAGGTAACTCCTGTAGTACCCAAATTTTCATGTTGGTACTCCAAAATATCTTGTGTCTAGAAGAGAAAGTCGAGCAACAACTGGTTGACCCTTTCTTCCATGATAAGTCAGAGCAATTCGGATAGTACCAAAATGGATATGGGTAAAACCATGGTCTCTCCACTGTCTGGGAAAATCATATGGAAATTGGAGGGTAATAAACTGTTCCTCTCGAGTAGCAAGAATAGGATAATGGTCAAGTTTTGAGGCAGCAACATATTCCTTGACTCCTTTTGGTTTATGTTGAACTAAGAAACGGATTTGGGTCCATGTTGCAAATGACTTTTTGGCAAAAGCAGAGTAAGGGTTTATAAGGGGTAGTTCAGTTGAAGATACTTTTTGTTCATCGGGTCGGATATCTACTTCATAGAGATAATCATATTTTTTGGTCAAAGTTTTATATAGAGTAGGAGAGATATTCATTTTTGCTAGGGAAGAGGATGATGGAAATGACTCATACATATTTAGTAACTGTTCCTCCCTAAGAAAGGATGGGTTGGCTCTGATATAACATTATAAAGAACAGAGCAAGAGACTCCAAGAAAGCGAAATATATCATAGATACGAAAGGTTTCCTACAAAGGGCTGGCTATTGCCAAGCTGCACTAACAGTTAATTTGCTTACAATCTCAAATGTTTTCCTACCAAAAGGGCTGGCTTCAAAAACCCATACGGGACGGCTTGCCAAGCTACACAACTCGGAAAACTTTTGTACTACAATCAACCAACCTGTTATAACTCAGAAAATGTTCATACTACAACAAGATAACTTTCTTAGAATATTCTTACTCTATTTTCATACATGGATCGGCCTTTCCATCCATTCGAAAGAAAGAACAAGAGGGAAATTTAGAAAGAACTCATATGTAATATATCACTAACTATACTAGATAGTTTACAAGATGATTGCAAGATGATCTTACAACTACTACTAGGCCTCCTTTATATAGGACTAGGAGGTTATTACAAGACAAACTTACATTAAAATAAACTTATATTACATGACAAACTTATCTACAAGTGGGTCTTTTTTACATGTGAAGGACCTTAGGCAAAACAACTAAAAAGCTCCTGGAAACATGTGACTGGGGTGAAATATACGTGGTTTAACATGTGAAAGGTTGTGGGAGCATGTGAAAGCATATGAAAATAGTGTGCTGCATGTGACGAAGCATGTGGAGGCATGTGAAAGTGGGGCCCAGCTGGTTTGGAGGGATGTGAAATTTTGTCTTGGCATGGGTAGATTATTTTGTATGGTTTTTTGGTAGGTAATGGAGGATTATGGTGGGATTAACAGGGATTTAGATAATTGTCTTCCATTGATCTTCTTGGTTTGTCTTCTAGGCATCTTTCCAGAGATCTTGTGTAGTAACGCCTAGAACTTGACGGTTCTTTTCCAGCATGTTCCTGAATCTTTGGATTGTGGGATGTGAATCTCAGACTTAATCTAGAGATGTCCTGAGTGATTTTTTCCCGGATGACTTCATACGGAGTTTGATATTCTTTTGCTGCTTCTAGGACCTTTTCCCAGTGAGGATGAGTGTTGGTATAATTCCAACTTACCCAATCGTTTGGCCATATTTCTTTCGGGATGCACCTGTTTTTCCCACTGACACTGGTGGTGTTCATCATACTGTCCAATTTGATCTTCCAAACAATCTTGGCAGTCACAACCGAGATCCCAAGGGCAGTGTCCCGTAAAGGGGCATTTGAACCACCAAACACTTTTGCCTTCTTTGTCGAAATCTTGATACCAGTCATGTTCTTCCATGATGCTTTGTATATTCCAGAAGAATTCTCTGTAAGGGTCCGGCCATGTATCTCGTGTATCTTTGGGTTGGATCATTTGGCAAGAAAAGATGGTTTTATTGTGTTTTTTTAGATGGTAATGGTCAAAGCTTATGGAAACAGTTTTGTCATTTCTTTCGGTAAAAGTTGGCTCACCAAATTGTACAGGTTCTTCTGGTTCCCTTAACCTCTCATAGTTTGTGATCCAGGAATTCAGAAGAATTTTGACAAGCTCATCTCTAGAAATTTGTCTGGGTGTTTGGGTGCACATGGTATTTCCATTGGTAGCATCAATATTCAAGAGTAAAGCATTTTCTCCTTTGGGAAGGCAAAGATCCATGGCATGATTTTGGACTCGCCGCACCATTTGGTGATGAAGAGTGGCTTGGATAGAATCTTTGGCTTGTGGGCACCTTGAATTTGGACCTAGATTTTTAGGGCTTCGGTTAAGTATGGGTCATAATGGGACATGTTGAAATTTGGAAAGATGGTTATGAAAACAATCCCTGCATTCAAGGTAACTCCTGCTGTACCCAAATTTGCATGTTGGTACTCCAAATATCTTGTGTCTAGAAGAGAAAGTCGAGCAAAAACTGGTTGACCTTTTCTTTCATGATAAGTCAGAGCAATTCAGATAGTACCAAAATGGATATGGGTAAAACCATGGTCTCTCCACTGTCTGGGAAAATCATCTGGAATTTGGAGGGTAATAATTCGTTCCTCTCGAGTAGCAAGAATAGGATGATGGTCAAGTTTTGAGGCAGCAACATATTCCTTGACTCCTTTTGGTTTATGTTGGACTAATAAATGGATTTGGGTCCATGGTTCAAATGATTTTTTTACAAAAGCAGAGTAAGGGTTTATAAGGGTAGTTTAGTTGAAGATACATTTTGTTCATCGAGTAGGATATCTACTTCACAGAGATAATCATATTTTTTGGACAAAGTTTTATATAGAGTAGGAAACATATTCATTTTTGCTAGGGAAGAGGATGATGGAAACGATTCAGACATATTTATTAAACTGTTCCTCCCTCCAAAGGGATGGGTTGGCTCTGATACCACAGTATAAAGAACAAAGCAAGAGACTCCAAGAAAGAAAACTATATCATAGATATGAAAGTTTTCCTACAAAAGGGCTGGCTATTGCTAAGCTGCACTAATAGTTAATTTCCTTATAGTCTCAAACATTTTCCTACCATAGGGGCTGGCATCAACAACCCATAAGGGATGGCTTGCCAAGCTACACAACTTAGAAAAATTTTGTACTACAATCAACCCAACTGTTATAACTCAGAAAATAATTTTCGTACTACAACAAATTAACTTTCTTAGAGTATTCTTACTCTATTTTCATACATGGACCAGCCTTTCCATCCATTCGAAAGAAAGAACAAGAGGGAAATTTAGAAAGAAATCATGTGTAATATATCACTAAGGATACAAGATAGTTTACAAGATGATTGCAAGATGATCTTACACCTACTACTAGGCCTCCTTTATCTAGGACTAGGAGGTTATTACAAGACAAACTTACATTAAAATAAACTTATCTTACATGGCAAACTTATCTACAAGTGAGTCCTTTTTATATGTGAAGGACCTTAGGCAAAACAACTAAAAAGCTCCTGGAAACATGTGACTGGGGTGAAATATACGTGGTTTAGCATGTGAAAAGTTGTGGGAGCATGTGAAAGCATGTGAAAAGAGTGTGCTTCATGTGACGAAGCAAGTGGAGGCATGTGAAAGTGGGGCCCATCTGGTTTGGAGGGATGTAAAATTTTATCTTGGAATGGGTAGATGATTTCATAGGGTTTTTAGGTAGGTAATGGAGGATTATGGTGGGATTAACAGGGATTTAGATAATTGTCTTACATTGATCTTCTTGGTTTGTCCTCTAGGCATCTTTTCAGAGATCTTGTGTAGTAACGCCTAGAACTTGACGGTTCTTTTTTGGCATGTTCCTGAATCTTTGGATTGTGGGATGTGATCCTCTACCTTAATCTGGAGATGTCCTGAGTGATTTTTCCCCAGATGGTTTCATACGGTGTTTGATATTCTTTTGCTGCTTCTAGGACTTTTTCCCAATGAGGATGAGTGTTGGTATAATTCCAACTTACCCAATCTTTTGGCCATATTTCTTTCGGGATGTACCTGTTTTGCTGGAAGATAATTCTTTGTGCTTCACTATATTCTTCTTCCATGGATAAGATATACACGGGAAATTTCCACCAGAATGACGCCTCTGCTTGCGCCTGGACTTTTCCATTGATAATCTTCATTGGCCTATGAAACATGAATACCTTTGCATTGTAGGAATCGTTGAAACATTTTATCTAATATCTTCTAGGCTTGAACCATAATAGAAACATTTTAAGAGCTGGTTCAATGTTGTCAAAATATTTGAAAACATTGCACTTGAATTCCATGAAAATGTAGTACTGATGACATAGGTACTAGAAAAACCATAATAATTGTTGTGGATTGACCACATATGGCTTGAGAATTGATCTTCCATGTCGTCGGAAAACTTGAAGCTCATAACAAGTTCTTCTTTCCATAAGAATTGACGGACCAAATGGATCCATGAGATTGAACAACTCCGGTGGATGATCTGTTGGCTTCAATGAAATTTTTCTTGATACATTTGAGAACATGAAGATGTGATTGGTTAGGTTTTTCTTAGGCTTCAGCTTTGCCGAGGAAAATCTCTTTGAAACTTCTTCCAGTCGAGACAGAAAATCAGCAAGAATATTATCCTTTCCTTTCAGGTGTCTGACTTGGAACTTGTAGGGAGAGAACCATTGAGCCCATCTGAGAATTTGAGGATTGGGAATAATTTTTCATTTATTTGGATCATCTTTGGGAAGGCCTTCATATCCATCTCTATCAGAAATTCTGTGTGAATCAAGAAAAAATTAAATTTCTTGATTCCATTTTTTAATGCAAGGATTTCTTTAAAGGTGGAGTGGTTATATTGCTCGGCCTCTTTCAACTTTCTGCTGGCATATCCGCATATTTTTCTCTGGCCATCTTTTTCTTCAAATAGAACGGCACTCCAATATTCATTGTTGTCATCAGTTTGCAGTATCCTCTTACCGTCGGAAGGGATGTAGAGGGACTTGACATTTTTAGAAATCTCCTTTATTTCTCTGACTGCTTCATCTTGCTTCTTTCCTCATGATGGAGCATTTTTCTTGAGCATGTCTGTTAGTGGAGAAATATATTTAGAGATAATTGGGATGAAATCTCTCACATAATTTACTATGCCCAAGAACTGTTGGATCTGCTTTGTTTTGAGGTTGGTATCTAGAAACTTGAGTAGTTCTTGGCATATATGTGGTCATGGACTGTATGCACCTTAGATAAAATGCATTCCAAGAAAATCAATCTCCTTTTGGACAAGAACCATCTTTTTTTCTGAAAGCATGATTCCGTATTGTGTTATCAATGTCTCAAAGTGACGAAGCAAATTGACATGTTCCTCGAATGTATAGCTAAATAACAGGATGTCATCAATGTAAACCAAAGAGGTATGGAGGATGGGCTGGAATATTTTTATCATGGCTTTTTAGAACAAGGAGGGCGCGGTTTTCAATCCGAAGAGCATGACCTTCCATTGGAAGTGATGATCGGGGATGCAAGAACCAGTTTTGGGTCTTTCTTCAGGGTGCATTCCCAATTGCTAAAATCAAGATTATAAATCAAACTTGGAAAAATTGTTGGCCTGCGCTAGGTGGGAGAAAAGAGTGAGTTCTTTTGGGATAGAAAGTGTATCATCTTGGAGGAAATGGTTAAGTGGCTGGTAGTTAATGACTAACCTGAATTTTCCTCTTGTCTTCTCAGCTCTTTTGTTGACGTAGAATGCTTCTCATGCCCATTGTGAATCTGATGGCTCTATTAGATCAAATTCCAAAAGTACTTCACATTCTTTCTTTGCAAGCTGGAGATGATCTGGATTTATGCTTGAATGACTTGCTTTTGTTGGATTGATGTTTTCATTCTTCTTGAAAGGGATCTTAATAAAAAATTCTTCATGTTTCCATAACGGGCTTTTCCCTTTCTTCATAAGTCTTTGTGGGATTCATCACATGAATGCTCAATGTGATTTTGCTCAATCTCTTTGATTTGTTCATCATTGGTGAATTGGAATAGCCTTGGAATCTCAAAATAAGGTTTGAACTGCTTCTTGAAAGCTATCCTATTAGCCTTCATCTGGAGTTGGTCTCTGAGTTGTCTGTAAATGTCGAACCCAACAATAAGATCTTTTTCTAGTACATCAGACCCTATCAACTTGGTTCTGTACTTCAGCCCTGGAAAGAACTCAATTGTGACTGGATGCTTTGTGATGACAGTTGTAGTCAGAATTCCATTTGATGCAGTGTTAAAATCCTTAAAGTTCGGCATCCATTGATCTTCCGGGAGAACAACAGGATTTATGAGTGAGGAAGCAACTCCAGTGTCGATGAAAGCAATAACTCGAATTGGTCTATCCCATTTGGACGAATAGACTTTGAGTTTTACTTGAGGAACGACTGTGAGAGCGTTGGTCTCCTCTAGGGCTTCAATCTCTGGTTTTGAAATTTTATAGTGATCATTGCCTTGATCTTCATAGATATCCAGAGAGAATAGAGTTTCTTAACTAGGTTCATCATGCACAGAGAATATGGATTCAAGGTCCTCCTCTTTTCCGAGATATATGCCAGTATAATCTTCAATTTCTTGAAGGAGTTTGACAGATGTTCTTGATTGTGGACAGTGTTTTACAAAATGTCCAATCTTGTGGCAAATAAAGCATATGTTTTTCTTGTGAAAATTTCCTGGCCTTCTACGTCTGAAATATTTTTTGCGTTTCTTTGACCTTGATTTTCCATCTTAAATTCTTGGCCATCTGAAACTCCTGAATCCTTTTTGTCGCCTAGATGTTTTACAGGTACATCCTTATCCAGTAATCAGATCAGATTTGCAACAGGCTTTGTCAAGCGCTGGGTTGTGCTGAATAATTTGTTTTAGGGCTGAGCGCTTCTTACAAATATCCTCCCAAGATACGAATATAGCTTTCCCGATATAGACGACTTGTGGGACCGTTATTGATTGAAACTTTTATTCAATGGTGGTCATGGTTTGGCTCGCCAATAGCTTTGGAAGTGAAGAGACAAATACTTGTTTCAGGTTGATGTCTCTGCCAATTTAAAAGTATATCTTCATATCGAAGAGTTGTCTTCGCATTTTCTCCTGTCTTTGGCCAGTATCTCTGCAGAAAACTTCATGTAGAATCTTGATGTTGAAGGTGAAATCCTGGGATGTAAGTAACGTATTTTTGTCATGAATCCCAAGTGAATTCCACTAATCTCTGAGGATTCTCTGCCTGCCTCACAGGTTCTATATTTGTCCCTCAAACCCTCTCACCCCTGTTTGTGATTGTAAGACCACCCTGGGTCTTTTATGTTGTACTAGCTTTACTTTGTTTGAAATTGATGTTTTCCCAAAAACTATTTTCATCAGTTAAAACCTTTGTTATGAAAACAATTTTCGTTAAGTCTCTCTCTTTATCTCAAAACTATTTCAAACCTGTTTCTTACTCAAACTCCTTTGTATTATGAGCACTTTCACTATACTCTTAGACATTAGGTTCTGCCCCTCTCGTGTGAGAATTTCTTTGGGACCTTTGAGCTCCCTATGAACTTTGACACACAAGAGTTGGCCCTTCCACACTACACTTACTCCATCTTGGCTATGTCCTTTGAGGTCATTAGGGAACTCTAACACACCCGGATTATGAAAGGTTGTGAAATAACACATGGCATTGAGGACCTGGAGACTTGGGCCTATTATGAAGGCTTCCTATAGTGAACTTCTTCTTTTTCTTTTGGTTATGTAATTCATATTTGAAAGCTTGTAATAATTATTTGTAAAGAACAATCTTGGGGTTGATAGTGAAAATGGGCGGGGATATGCATGCTATATTATAAGTAAAGGGTAGAGATCATCTTTCTAGGTTTACTTTCCTTATATGTGCAATAGCAACCATGTCTAGATACAACATGTCAAGCATTCCATCCATATCATATTATCTAGGATTTATGGTATTGTGTTCAGCATCTCATGTCATTAGAAATCCTAATATAGGGTTAATGATAGAAACAAAATTATTGTTATAAGCTCATGCCTACTTGTTCTGCCATGCAGATTTAGAAATCATGTCTTAGGATAAACAACCAAATGAGCATCTCATCTTCGCATATTCTAAAAGTCATGTTTAATGTTGTAATATTTGTGCATATAGAAAGCCTGTTTAGGATTCTGCCTCATTCTGAATTCCTACTTGCGCATTAGATATCATGTTTTAGGATTTTTATGCCTGCTTAAGTGCACCTAGTTTAACTATTAATGCATAAAAATGGTATTAAACAACTTTGTTTGGTTTTCTAAATAACTGGTAATAATTATGTGTCATGAACACCTAAAATAGCATGTCTAGGTGATCTAATCTCAAATAGTTTTCGTTTTGTCACTTCTGAAACTGGTATAATGTCTCATACCTAGGAAATCCTTAGGTGATCAAACTGTTAAAAACTGAAAATCCGCTCCTTCGTATATATTGCCTAATACTCAACAGGTTCTAACTCAGTTGGCAAACTGATTAGGATTCCTTCTGAGTCATAAGACAAGTCTGAATATCTGCATACATTCTGAAAACCACCTAGGCATCATGCTTTAGGGTTTTAATTAACAATACTGCCCTCAATTTTTGTATGAGACATGTTGTTTATGTGAAATGTGTGAGGAGGTACATGTGAGCCCTTTCCTGTTTTCCATGCTCCCTTTTTATCTAGAGTCCTGCTTATTTATTATATGTCGCCCTAATATTTTACCTTTAAAACTTGAGGGTCAGCCTAGCACCTCCCTTATAGGATAAAAGTACTAAAATCGTCCAAGACTGATAGGAAAGGGACGGGTAACAGCATGCATTAGAGTTCGTGACCAACACGCGCTTTAGTTACATTCACGGGGTGGGAAAGGGCAGAATATGGATATGATGACCGGTGCGCTAATACCACGTGTAGCCCCTCTTTGAGGAGTTTCATACAGCGTATTGCATTGATGTGATCCATATTATAAACCTAGGATACCCTTTGACTTTTATATTGTAACACTTTTCAAAATCTAAACTTCTTTTTGTTTTCAAACATCCGTATACTTGAGACTTAAATCCCCTATTATTTGAGCCCTTACTTGTTTGTTAGCTAAAGTTGTACAAATTCACAAATGTTGTTTGGCCGGGAACCACACTTGTGGATCCTGAGGGGTGCCAAAAACCTTTCCCTTAGGATATTTTCAAGCCCTTACCCTATTTCTAGTTAACAACGTAGTTGTATATGAACCCCGTAGGTGCCTAACGCACCCCAAAATCGTTAGGTGGCCACTCTTCAGAAACACAAAACCCCCTTTTTCCCAAAAGGAATGACTTGTCTCAACCAAATGTAATAAACCCCGATCTTCGCGGGGAAAATGGGGGGCGCGACACCGCCTTTCAACACTAATGTTGTGCCCTGGGATTACGTAGCTGAAGCAAGAAGGAAAGGTAAGGTCAAGATAGAAGAAGTTGGTGCTGCACAGGGGATGACCAGGACCAGCTGGGTCTATACACCTGACAACTTGGGAGAGTCTAGCAAACAGGCTTCCAACAGACCGCCCGCCATCGAAATGGGTCCGGATGATCTTTGGAGGAAGGTGTAAGCCAAAGAATACTCCGTCATAGATCAGCTGAACAAAACTCCAGCCTAGATATCCATCTTATCACTGCTACAGAATTCAGAGGCGCACCGGAATGCTTTGATGAAAGTGTTGAACGAAGCATATGTGCCTAATAACATCACCAGTGGAGAAATGGAAAATATGGTACGACAGGTGCTGGAAAGTCACAAAATCACTTTCCACGAGGACGAGTTGCCGCCTGAAGGGATAAGTCACAACAAGGCACTGCACATCACTGTGAAATATGAGGATTATTTCATCACCAGGGTTCTGATCGATGGAGGATCCAGCCTTAATGTTTAACCATTAACAACACTCAAGAGATTGGGCAAGGGATTGTACGAGATAAGATAAGGGTCCATGAATGTAAAGGCTTTCGGTTGTTCTCATAGGTCTACCATTGGGGAAATCAGTCTTTGTCTGCAAATGGGACCTATATGGTTCGAGGTTGAATTTCAGGTGCTAGGTATATCTGCGTCCTACAACCTGTTATTGGGACGACCATGAATACATGATGCCGGAGTTGTGGCATCGACATTGCATCAGACAGTTAAATCTGAGTGGAATCACCAGGAAGTAATCAACCATGGAGATGGAAGAAACCCTATCTATAACCGGCATACCATCCCGGTGGTTGAGGGTAGAAGAAGGCTGGGTGGATAAACCTACCATCACATCGAGCAGGTCAACGCAATAGACAAGGATAAATGGTGGGATAGTAAGATCGAGAGCATATTGAATTGGAGCGGATATGAGCCTCGCAAAGCACTTGGCAAGAAACTTCAAGGAATCGCCAAACCAATACAACTAGAACACCATGGCAGCACTTTTGGTATGGGATACAAGTACATTTGGCAAGAGTACAAAGACTGGTCGCCACCATAGCGCGGTCCCTATTTTCCATTGGAACAGCCGATACCGCATCTGAAGCAGACTTTCCAGCAAGCCGACGTCATATGGGGGTCAGAAGAAGAATAAGCGTTGGCAGCCTTGAAGAATCTATTCCTAGAAGATGAAGATATGGACTGTTGCATTATTATCGAGGAGGAAGAGGAGGAGGAAGGCCCTTCCATCCAAGATGTGAGCAAAGGCAGTCCTCAGAAACTGGACTGTCAGACTATCCAGGGCCCGACGAGTCCCGAGGTAGCAAAGCTGAATAAGCATTGTTTATTTCATTTGCTAATGATTTCCTTTTCGCATTTCTATTTTTGAATAAAATCTCCAATGTTCCAAAACATTCGTTTAAATTATCAAAAATAACTTTTACGTTTCAATGAATCGGTAGTTATTATTAACGTTTTTCTTTCATTACTTTTATCTATACAACATTATTATTTCCTGTCTTGATGAACTAATGATTGTGATATGCAATGAGGCAACGCAAAAAAAGGATAGCGATTCAGAAGAAGAGGATGTCATACCCGGTGAAATTGTCAGATGGGTAGAGGACTTTGAGAACAAACCCAAGTCCAATCTGGACGAAACTGAGGTAGTCAACCTGGGAGATTCAGAGACTGTCAAAGGGATTGCATCAGCATCCATTTATCGCCATCAGAGAAAGAGGAATACATACAATTTTTGAAAGAGTATGAAGACATATTCGCATGGTGGTACGATGACATGACTGGTCTGAGTACATCCATTGTGGCTCACAAGTTGCCAACAAATCCAACGTGTCCACCGGTAAAGAAAAAAATCCGGAAGTTCAAACCTGATATGATCTTGAAAATCAAGGAGAAGGTCACCAAACAAATCAACGACAAGGTCCTCAGGGTGGTTGAATACCCGACATGGTTAGCCAACATCGTGTCAGTCCCGAAGAAAGATGGAAAGGATAGGGTTTGTGTCGACTACCGGGATCTCAATTGGGCCAGTCAAAAGGATGATTTCCCTCTCCCAAACATACACATCCTGATCGACAATTATGTCAAACATGAACTTTAGTCATTTGTGGATTGTTTCGCCGGTTACCATCAGATTTGGATGGAAGAGGAAGACGCTGAGAAAACGGTCTTCATTACGCCGTTTGGAGTATACCGCTACAAGAAGATGCCATTTGGCCTGAAGAACGCTGGGGCCACTTACATGAGAGTTATGACCACTATTTTCCATGACATGATACATAAAGAAATCGAGGTGTATGTGGACGACGGCATCATCAAGTCCAAGAAAGCCACAGACCATATAGCATATTTGAGGAAGTTCTTCAACAGATTGCGGAAATACAACTTAAAATTAAACCACGCCATGTGTGCATTCAGGATTCCTACTGGAAAATTGCTTGGATTCATTGTCAGCTGCCGAGCAATAGAATTTGATCTATCAAAAGTCAAGGACATCCAGGAGTTCCCACTACCAAACAACAAGAATGATGTAATAAGTTTTCTGGGACGTCTAAATTACATCAGCCGATTCATAGCCCAGTCCACAGTCATATGTGAACAAATCTTCAAGATGTTAAAGAGAGATGACATGACCAAATGGACCGAGGATTGTAAAAAGGCCTTCAACCAAATCAAGGAGTAGTTACCAACACCACCAGTCGTGGTACCGCCAAAGCTAGGTAGACCCTTGTTACTCTACCTTGCAGTACTAGATGGATGTTTTTGGCTGCGTTCTGGGGTAGCACAACAAAACAGGGAGAACGGAGCAGGATATATATTATCTGAGTAAGAAGTTCACTCCATACAAGCCACGGTATTCCTTGCTGGAACGTACCTGCTATGCTCTAACCTGGGTAGCCCAGAAGCTGAGGCACTACTTCTGTGCCTACAAAAACTATCTCATATCAAGGATGGATCCCTTGAAATATATCGTGCAGAAGCCCATGCCCACTAGCAAGCTGGCTAAGTGGCAAATCCTGCAGAGTGAGTTCGACATCGTCTATGTGACTCAGAAAGAAGTCAAGGGACATGCATTGGCAGACCATCTTGCCGAGAACCCTGTGGGTGGAGAATACGAACCCTTGAAAACGTATTTTCCCAATGAAGAGGTGTTGTTCATAGGAGAAGACATTGCAAAATCCTATGACGGTTGGAAAATGTTCTTCGACGGAGCAGCGTATTTCAAAGGAGTTGGTATTGGAGCAGTCTTGGTATCAGAAATTGGCTAACATTACCCGGTATCTTCCAAACTCAGATTCTCCTGCACTAACAATATAGCAAAGTATGAAGCTTGCATACTAGGGCTCAACATGGCCATCCACATGAATATTCAGGAGTTACTGGTAATTGGTGACTCAGATTTGCTTATACACCAAGTACAAGGAGAATGGGCTACCATGAATTCCAAGATACTGTCATATCTGCACCATGTGCAGGAATTGAGAAAGAGGTTCACAAAGACAGAATTTTTGCACGTCACCAGAATTTAGAACGAGTTTGCCGATGCACTGGCCACTTAATCGTCCATGATACAACATCCAGATAAGAATTTCATTGATCCTATTCCAGTAAAGATCCATAGCTAGCTGGCATATTGTGCCCATGTTGAAGAAGAAGAAGAAGACAGAAAAGCATGGTTCCACGACATCAGAGAATACTTGGCAAAGGGAGAGTACCCAGAGCATGGAGAAACGTTTAGAGATTTTCCAATAGCTTCTTTCACAGCGGAGGAACCCTATACAGAAGAACTACTGATTTGGGATTACTGAGATGTGTCGATGCAACGGAGGCCTCCAAACTACTTGAAGAGATACATGCCGGGACCTGCGGCCCACAAATGAATGGTTTTGTCTTGGCCAAGAAGATACTCAAGGACGGTTATTTCTGGATGACCATGGACACAGACTGTATCCAGTTTGTTGGGAAATGCTACAAATAACAGGTACATGCAGACATGATAAAAGTACAACCAAACGAGCTCAACGCAACAAGCTCACAATGGTCGTTCACCGCCCGGGGAATAGATGTCATTGGACCAATCGATCCTGCAGCCTCAAACGAGCACCGATTCATCTTAGTAGCTATTGATTATTTCACCAAATGGGTCGAAGCAGCATCTTACAAAGCAGTGACTAAGAAAGTCATGGAGGACTTTGTACGCGACCGTATTGTTTGTCGATACAGAGTTCCAGAGTCAATAATCACCGACAACGGCTCTAATCTCAACAGTGTTCTGATGAAAACCATGTGCGAGAATTTCAAAATCAAGCACAGGAATTCTACAGCATATAGACATCAGATGAATGGAGTTGTAGAAGCCGCCAACAAGAACATCAAGAAGATATTGAGAAAGATGATAGAAAAACACAAAAAATGGCACGAAAAGCTATCATTTGCCTTACTGGGATACCGCACCACAGTCTGTACATCAATTGGGGCTACTCCTTACTTACTGGTTTATGGTAAGGAAGCTGTTATTCCCGCCTAAGTATAGATTCCTTCCTTAAGAATTATACAAGAAGCTGAACTCAGCGATGCAGAATGGATAAGGAGCTGTTATGAGCAGCTAGCCCTCATAGACAGGAAAAGAATAAATGTAGTATGTCACGGACAACTTTATCATCACAGGATTTCCAGAGCTTTCAACAAAAGAGTCAAGCCAAGACAGTTCACACCTGGGCAGCTGGTGCTAAAAAAGATCTTTCCACATCAAGATGAAGCCAAAGGGAAATTCTCTCCCAACTGGCAATTTCCGTATATGGTTCACCGAGTGTTGACAGGGGGGGGGGGGCTTATACTTGCAGAAAGGGGGGGGAAAGTT
>ML269040.1:14833-42699 GCA_005239495.1 Nicotiana undulata
GGGGGGGGGGGCTTATACTTGCAGAAATGGAGGGAGAAGTTTGGCCAAAACCGATCAATTCAGATGCAGTCAAGCGATACTATGTGTAACTTTTTATGCTTTTCTCAAATGATGTAAATTAAACTACGCCTAACCTGATTCCCGTTTAAGAGGGGATACGAAAGCAGCCCTATGGGTTCGGCCACAATTCAATAAAAAACTTATTTTACCCCGCAATTGGAAACTGCGGCAGAGTTTTGAGGACGACCCTAAAAATTCTGAAGCAAGTTCAGCCGATCGCAACATGTACAATAGTCATAGACGTTAATCTAGCTAACTGGTGCAGAAGTTTTAGGAGGACTCTCAAAATTCCGTAGCATGAGAGTTTGCAATGTCTTGGGTCTTGTCACGATC
Organism: Nicotiana undulata; assembly: GCA_005239495.1. Lineage (NCBI taxonomy): Eukaryota > Viridiplantae > Streptophyta > Magnoliopsida > Solanales > Solanaceae > Nicotiana > Nicotiana undulata. The sequence continues at coordinate 15,227 of ML269040.1, forward strand.
ATCGATTCATCTAAATTTGTTAAAATATATTTTTCACTGCGTCTTTAGAAAAACCATGCATTCCTGCTTGTAAAATAGCTCTGTTTAGCAAACACTACCCCGATGATGTAAACATGATCACCAGACCAAGCAAAACAAGTCAAGAAAAGGCAGTAGGAGCACGAATCAACCTCCCCATCTACAAAACTCATAATTTTTCTTTGGATGCAGGAACAAAGAATAAACATGCTCAAAACAATCGCAATTGCCAAAATTTACTATCAGCACAAAGAATAAATATGCTTCGTAGTAAAAATTCTCACAACAATCGCAATGTCGAAGTCTGCTACTAGCTAAAAAATTCTGCTACTATTTGTTATTTATTCTTCTGCATAAGGCTAAGCTCTGCCTTCATCTGCATGGGACTAATCTCTGTCCCATATTTTGCATGAGGTTAATCTCTACCTCCGCTTTACATAAGGCTAATCTCTGCCATCATCTTGCATAAGGCTAATCTCTGCCTTCATTTTGCAAGAGGTTAATCCCTACCTCCACTCAGCATAAGGCTAAGCTCTGCCTTTATCAGCATAAGGCTAATATTTGCCTTCCTTTGCATAAGGCTAATCACTGCCTTCCCTTGCATAAGGCTAATGTCTGCCTTCATCTGCATATGGATAATATCTTCCTTCATCTGCATAAGGCTAATCTCTTCTTTCCCTTGCATAAGTCTAATCTCTACCTTCCCTTGCATAAGGCTAATCTCTTCCTTCATCTGCATAAGGCTAATCTCTACCTTCCCTTGCATAAGGCTAATCTCTGCCTTCCCTTGCATAAGGTTAATCTCTACCTTCATCTACATAAGGCTAATCTCTGCCCTCCCTTGCATGAGGCTATGCCCCGCCTACATATCTGCATAAGGCTAATCTCTGCCTTCATCTGCATAAGGCTAATCTCTCCCTTCATCTGCATAAGGCTAATCTCTGCCTTCCCATGCATGAGGTTAAGCTTTGCCTCCCATTTACATTTTTCACCGAGACTAAGCGATGTCTCTCAAGCATTATCTACCATGCTCCTATTTCGGGATAAGATCGTACCTCTAATTCCCAAGACTAAGACTTGTCTTGTCGACATCATATTATTGCGTTTCATGGCTTGAAATATCGCCAACCTGTCCAAAGGCGTCATAGTCTAAAGTCATCATTCTCATAGCCGAAAGACACCATGTCATGGCCTGAGGATCTCTCTCAAATTAGCATATCATTATTCAAAGGCGTCATAGTTCGGAGGCACCATCTTCATGGCCCGAGAAAATCATTTCATGGCCTGCGAATCTCTCACTAAACAATTCATGGCACAGGACATCATGGTCTATGGAAGTCATCCCTAACCGTCCGTAGACAGCTTTCATAGTCCAAAGGGAACCTGCATCATGTTTATATTTATGCACAATATATGCTTGTAGTATTCTTGTTCGCAGGTAACCCGCCAAGAAACTGTTGTCCCGGCAAGAGCGATCCCGCTCCAGTTCTTTTAGTTATCTCAAAACCTGGCCTCTCACCATGAACCATTCTTTCACCAAGATATTGCGTCCGTCCTTGCGATGACTTCACCAGTATATTTCGCCGATGAATCCAGAACTACACACGGCATGATTCCTGTAATACCAGGGATATGTAGGCAACTCGGAAGCCATACTGCGGCCAAATCCCTAAAACCGTTTCGCTCGGTGAAAATTGGCCATCATATCTTTACCCGACAACTCTTTCATCCTTTTCGGGTAAAGAGGGGCAGCTGTTGATACCCAATATTTCCCAAAATATTTTTTAATTGCATATATACCTTCAAAATCATGCATTAGTAGCAATTGGTATTTTTTCATAATGTTTCTACATTTTTATTAATTTGTCCACTACTTTATTTCCAATAAATAATTACAAAATGGCATCACAAATGATTTCAAAATCTTTCCTGATTTAATTTATTATTTATGGTCCTATTAAGACCAAATTATTTCATAAATAGCCAAATTGGCACCTTTTGGATCTAATTGCAATAACTTTGCAATTATAGCCCACGCATATAATTTTGTACTATTTTTTACAAGAAATTAGTCTTTTGTATTTTGAGACACCAAATAACCATTTTTGAAATATTTCTATGCATGAAATTCATTTTTATAATTACTAATTATTTCATAAAATTATTTTAACTAAATTATCTTGGTATTTAACAAGTAGCCCCATTTCATTTAAATTATAACCTGTAGAAACTAGTCCAAATCACCTAATTACCCTAGCCAAAAGACCCAGGCCCAAACCTATATCCTACCCGACCCAACATCTGATAAATCCTGGTCGTTGATCAATTTTGATCAACACTCCAGATTCACCCTTACCATATTTAACCTAACGACTACCCCAAACCCCTCATTTCCCCCTTCTGACACCCGCCGTCACACTCTCCTTCTCTCTCAAACTCCATCTACCCTAACCCTAGCTTCCCCTCGTCGTTGCTTGCTCGTTGTTAACTATGGTGGCTCACCACCACTCCCAGCCTTACTGGCTCTCCTATGACCGGGATTCATGCTGTCTTTGAGGTCCTCAATGGACCAATGGCCATTCCGCTCACACCTGGGCCCGTTCTCACCATCCTCATGCCATCATGGCTCGATTGAGTAAGATGGTCCTATTTTCTTTTTTGACCTATGGTTTCTACGCCGGTCTCTCTATCTCTGGTTTATTTTTATCAAAGCCCTAATTCCCTCTCTTAACTCTTTAGATCTGTAACAGATCTGAGAATATTTGAGTTAATTTTGCTTGTTTTTATGAAAAACTTCTGATTTTTCAAAACGTCGCTTCATTTTCTTAATTAGTGTTTCTGGAAAAAATTTTCAAAATGATTTTCTCTGATTTTAAGTGTTATTCTATGATTCTCATATGTTTAAACAACTTTTGCTAAGTTTCCTTTTAACCCTAACTAGTTATGTTTAAAACGCCTAATTTGTTCAACACTATGTTAGAATTCTGAGTTAATCCTTGCTTGTTTGCTATATGATTCTTCTATGTGTGTTCGATTCTCATGAATATGCTTCGATTAATTAAAGTATTTTGTGATTTTCACCCTAGTAATATCTTATTAGGGTTTCCAATTTGGTTCTTTCTGTTTATACTATGCTCATTTGTTTATTCATGAAGTATATACTATTTCCCTTAAAATCAGTACTATTTTGATTAAATCCTTGATTTACTGTGTTGATACTCCTTACTGATTTTCGGCCACTTTTTCCTATTTTTTACAACCTTTAAATTATTTTTTACCTTATTATGTGATCGTGTCACGACCCAAAATCCAATAAGGTCTTGATGGCGCCAGACACCACTGTAAGGAAAGCCAAAACTAAGTAGTTAACTAAAATTCCTATTTTAGTATTTTTGTAATCGTTACTTTTCATTCATTTTGTAACGATCAATAAAATTTACTGAGTAAATAACGAGGTTTTAACAATTCAATTAACAAATACATCCCAAAATCATCCCAGAACTCGGTATCACAAGTAATACAGTAGGACAATAAAGAAAGTACAACTCAATACTCTGAAGGAGACTCTGTTGGCTGCGGGGTCGTTTCGAGATGGTGTAGCTCGCCTAAGTCCCCATATCAACCATGCCACGGCGCCAAGCTGGGCCACTAGATTTACATTTACCTTTGCAACAAAATGCAGAGCAAGTGTAGTATGAGCACGAAAACAACGTGTACCCAGTAAGTATCCCGCCTAACCTCGAAGAGGTAGTGATGAGAGGTCGACTTTGACACTTACTAGAGGTAAAATTAATATATTCAAGTGTGATGTCAAACATGGATGTTATCATTAAACAACATATAACAACAGGAAAACACAATTTCTTCCATAATAATAAATCTCAATTTTCGTCGTCTCAGTTAACAACTTTTATCTTAAGCAATTAAACAATTCAAATCATAGATGGTATTCAGAAAGTATCATGCGCAGGAAATGCCGAGGGTTGAATGGCCCGAGCCAACATAAATATAAAGTGTGCACTGTCGAAGGGTCGAACGACGCAGACCATAGATGCATCTATTAACCTACCGTGGAATACGACCCGATCCCATGAGAGTAGTGGAAGAAATCACCCCGCTCGCGGAATATAAATTGTGAAGCAGTCACACATAAGCATACACATTCAGACAGTCCACCTCGACTACATCAGGAAAACAATTACCCAAGAAAAATTAAAATTTCTCTTTTAATGGCCACGCAGATAGTATTTAAATATTTTTCTAGAAATTCAGTTGCCAAGTTCGATAAGGTTTAATCATTTTTAATTTCATGAATAAGGTTACAAGTACGGAAAAAAACATGCTTTTGGTTCCTGGACTACCCGGACATAAGTATAATAGTACCTACACACGGACTCCCGCCACCTCGTGCGTACGTAGCCCCCACAAATGGTAGCACATATTTAATTTTTTCACCTATGGGGAAAATTACCTCTTACAAGATTATAAAGGAGACTTACCTCGCTCCAAAGATTCATAACCTTCCAAGCCCTTTTGATGACTCAAATTGATGCACAACGCCCCAAAACTAGCCAATAATTACGCAAATTCATAATATATGCTCAAATATCCATTAGTATAAAATTTATAATAATCCCTAACCCCGATCGAAAAGTCGATAAAAATTACCCTCAAGCCCGCGTGCCCGAATTTCGAAAATTTTCGAAGATAAACATTACCCATAACCTCACGAACTCAAATATATAATTTATTCCAAATCCCATATCCTATTTCATAATCAAAATCCAAAAATACTACTTTCTAGGTTTTCCACAAAAATCCCAAGTTTTCACTAATTTTCCATGAATTTCCATGTTAAAAAATATATATAATCCAAGTATTTAACTTGAAATATATGGGAATCACTTACCTTAACATAGATGATGAAGATGGAGCTCCAAAATCTCCTCTAGGTCGTCTCCCACAGAGGAAATGAGATGAAATGAGTCTAACCCATTTTTTGCAAACTTAAACACTACCAGGCAAGTCTTCTTCGCGTTCGTGAGCCTACCCTCGCGTTCGCGAAGAACAAAAAATCTCGAAAGGAAATTCCAAATGCTTCTCAGACAACCTCTAGTAGAATGGTCATACCTTTTTGCACAAAACTCCAAATTACAAATGGTTTACTGTTCTAAAAACTAGACCCCAAGGTCTACAACTTTCATGTTTTGGTCATCTCCCAATTCCGTATAGATTTCGCGATATAAGCTTCCAAATTCAGCCCTGTGCAACACAAATTTCTTCTTCATCTTCCCGGATACCCTGTAGTGTAACAGCCATAACTCAGTGTACACAAATCCAAATGCTAAATAGATTACTTTTAAAGAAACTAGACACAAATGGCTACAACTTTAATTATTACATCATCTCAAAATTCCTTATAGATTGTGAGATATGAGCCTCCGAAATCAGACCTGCGCAACAGAGATTTTTCTTCTTCGCGAACGCGAGGCACCCTTCGCGAACGCAGAGAACAAAGTCCCTGAAGCCAAATCCTTCTTCGCGAACGCGAGGAGATCCGCACGAACGCGATGAACAATACCAGACACCGACATCAGCCATTTCAAAACAGCCCGAAATGATCTGAAACCACCCGAAAACACACCCGAGGCCCCCGGGACCCTGTCGAATCACACGATCTAGTCCCATAACATCCAACGGACCTTCTCGAGGCCTCAAATCAGATCAAACAATGACGAAACCATGAATCGCACTCCAATTCAAGCTTAATGAACTTTAAAATTTCCAACTTCTACATTCGATGTCGAAACCTACCAAATCACGTCCGATTGAAATCAAATTTTGCACATAAGTCATATTCGATATTACGGACCTACTCCGACTTCCGGAATCAGAATCTGACCCAGATATCAAAATTTCCATTTCTGGTCCAACTTCTTAAAACCTTCAAATTTCTAAATATAGCCAAATGACTCCAAAATGACCTACGGACCTCCGAATTTACTTCCGATCGCGCTCCCAATACCATAATCACCATAGGGTGCTACTCCCAGACTCAAAATGCCAAATGTACATCAATATAACTGAAATGCGCTTCAACCCAGACTTATGAATTTTCTTCTAAAATGATGACTTCCACAATATGGTCTAAACTCTCCCGGGTCATCCGAAGCCCGACCCGAACATACACCCAAGTCCGAAATCATCATACAAACCTGGTGGAACCTTCAAATCTAGATTTTGAGGTCGTTTACTCAATAATCCAATCTTAGTCAATTCTTCCAACTTAAGGCTTCCGAAATGTGAATTTTGCTTTCCAAATTGACCCCGAACTTCCTGAAATTCAACTCCGACCACGCCTACAAGTCATAATACCTAGAATGAAGCTGCTCATGGACTCAAACCACCAAACGACGTGCTAGAGCTGAAAACGACCGATCGGGTCGTTACAGATTGACTGCATTATTAATTGATTCTTACTGCTATTTCCTTAATTAGAGCTTTATGTAACTAAAAGCCTAAAAGCCTCGTCCTCATCATATCCCTAAAAGCCTCGTCCTCATCATATTAGGGTTCTTGATTCATTATTTCACAGTTAGACAGCGTTTTAGGATCTGGACATGAAGTCCGCAAGCATGTCATGTTATTTAGGTCCGCATTAATAGAACTGAAAAGAGAAAGATAAGAACAATAACAAAATCATAAAGAATAACAAGAAAATATTCATAGACGATGAAATATTGATGTCATTTCATTTAATTTTGAAGATAAGAGGGTTTATATTGGAATTTAAAAAGACAACAACAACTAAAAACATTCGAGTTACACCCTAAAATAACTCGGAATGCAGAAAAAATGGCAAGACTGAACTACCGGGATTCCCGCCTGACTGGGAATGGAGTAGCCTTCTAGTTTTGCAATTTAGCATTGGGCCCCATGTATTGCACCCCAGCAGTGCTCAAGCCTTCGCCCGGTTGGACCATGTGGACTTTGTAGAGCATCTGCCTCATTGCTTCATATATATCCTCAATTTCTGGACGTAAAGGCCTCTTCTTCCTCTTCTATATACCTTGGCTTAACAAACGATCTAGCGAGGTGCGGGATTGGCTGATGTAATACCCACCAATTTTATTTGTGTTTATCAGCCCATTTTTTTCGGTATCGGTAGCCTAGAAACCTATGCCGAAGAATTTCTTTTTGGCAGCCAAGGTGACGAGTTATGTGACGCCCTGTAAGGATACACTGAGCCCTTTCCCAGGCTTGTACCAATGCTTTATCATCTCGCTAGCGACCATGATTGATGCGTTTGATAAACAAGGTTGAGGACATAGGTTTCCTTTCTCGCAGTGGTTGGCGAGCACAATTTCTAAGGTTTGGTGAACGATGTGCTCGATTCCCTTCCTTGCCTCGAGACATGGGACTGACGGGTCCCTGTAGATTTATTGTTCATCTTCTCCATTGACAACTATTTCTTGGTTCTCATGTTCAAACTTGACCATTTGATGGAGAGTAGAGGGCACGACTCCCGCAACATGGATCCAAGGTCTTCCTAATAGAAAGTTATAGGAAGTGTCCATATCCAGAACTTGGAATGTTACTTCAAAACCGACGGGGCTAGTGATTAGGATTAAGTCAATCTCCCAAATCGTTTCTCTCTTGAAACCGTCAAAAGCACGCACCCAAACATTGTTTGGTCTGATCCTTTCAGTCCCAATTTCAATCATTTGCAATGTTGATAGAGGGAAAATATCAGCTCCGGACCCACCGTCCTACATGACCCTTTTCACATAATATCCCTCACACTTGACAGTCAAGTGAATGGCCTTGTTGTGGGCGGCTCCTTTGGGAGGCAAGTCATTTTGGCTGAAAGAGATTCGGTTGACCTCGAAAAACCGCTCTACCATTCTTTCTAATTGTTCAACCGTGGTCTAAATTGGAACATACGCCTAATTCAGCATCTTTAGAAGCACCTTCTGGTGTTCGTTTGAGCTCATCAATAAAGACAAAAGTGAAACCTGGGAGGAAGCCTGTCTAAGTTCATAAATTACAACATACTCCGAGGTTTCATCTTCCGGAAGAATTCCCCTGTTTCTTCAGCGGTAACATGCTTTTTGAAGGGGAACTGCTTCTGCTTAATTTTGTTCAATTCTTCTGGGTTATGATACTTCCTAGATTGGTTTGTTTCATTTACTTTCCCTCTAACTTCCTTCCCTTTATATGTCACCAATGTCTGGTTGTAGTTCCAAGGGACGACAGTAGTGTCTCTTATGAGGTTTTGTGGCACGTGGCTAATGATCAAAGGCTCATCCAGCCTAGGTAGAATTAATGGCCTCCGTGCCACGTAAGTCCCTTTTGGCACATACATTTTTGGCAGATTTGGCGTTGTTTTCTTTTGCTCCAATCTCTTGGGAGGTATTAACATGAAATATCCCTTCTTGGAAGCTCTTGGGACGTAGAGAATGGTCTCTTTGGCAGATGCTGCTCCTATTTTTGCTTCCCCCGCCTTTTCTTCATTTTGGGGAGTGGAATTAGTCATTTTTTCATCCTTGACTTGTTTTGCCACAGTTTTAGGTTTCTTCTATGTATCAGCGATGGCAATAATAGCTTTTAATGCAGGGTCAAATTCTTTATCTTCACAAATCATCCCGATGACCGGCCCGTTGTTGTGAGCCGGTAACGGGCTGTTGGTTACATTAGGAACTTCCTCGTCCCTTAACACTACTCTCTTCTGTTCGATCAGGTTCTTGACTGCTCTCTTAAGGGTGGTCCAACAATCCTCAGTGTCATGCCCTTCCGCCTAGGAATGATAAGCGCACCTGGTACCTGGCCTATAAGATGGAGATTCTAGGTTCTGTCTGTTCGAAGGTACAGGTTGCAACAGGCCTATTTGGACTAATTTTGGGAAGAGGCTGGTATACGACTCAACAATGGGTGTGAAGTTAGTGTTTTTGGGTGGTTCACGGGGACGAGTGTTGTATTGGTAATTATTCTGAGGTGAACGGGGATTATACGGGGCTTGGTGAGTAGGGTTGTTTCTCAAAGGTGGATCTTTGTTCTGATAATAATGTTGTTATGGACAGTTGTATGGTTGGGTGTTCATTAATGCATAAGGATGAGAGGCCATAGAATAGGTTGCATCCTAGTGAGCATAAAAATGTCGCGGGCCCCTGGAAGGTGGACCAAAATAATCCTGTGGTCGCTGGGAGTTTCATAAGCTCGAAGCCATCATGGCTCTCTCGTCGTTTTTCTTTCGGCTTGCTAAACCTCCTGAGCCACTTTGAATGGCTTGGGAAGTGGCTCTTAGAGCTAATTGACTTAAGATGCGGCCTGTTTTCAGGCCGTTTTCCACCATTTCTCCTATTTTGATGGCCTTTGCAAATGGTTTGCCCATGGAAGACATCATATTTTGAAAATAATCAGACTCTTGTGACTATAAGAAGACACAAACCATCTTGGCCTCATCCATCGGGGGTTTTACCCTGGACGCTTGTTCACGCCATTTGATAGCGTATTCTCGAAAGCTTTTTGGGGCTTTCTTTTTTAGGCTGGACAAAGAATTTCTGTCCGGAGCTATGTCCATATTATATTGGAATTTCCTTACAAAATCTCGGGCAAGGTCATCCCATATGTGCCAGTGGGAGATGTCTTGGTCTATATACCATTCAAAAGCAATTTCGGTGAGGCTTTCTCCAAAGTAGGCCATTAACATCTCCCTTTTTCCGCCAACACCCCTCAGTTGGTTACAATATAACTTTAAGTGAGCAATCGGGTCTCCATGCCCATCATATCTTTCAAACTTTGGCGTCTTAAACCCCACATGTAAATGCACGTGAGGGAACATGCATAGATCAGCATATGACACGCTCTTTTGGCCGCTCAGGCCGTGTATATTCTTGAGGCTTTGCTCAATGCTTTTCATTTTTCATGCTATCTCCTCTTGTTCAGGATTCCTCAAGACTCTCTCCTATTCTACGGGTGATTCAAATTGTGGGTGCTGACGATAGGAATTTGGGGTGACCCGAGCGGTGTCCAATTAGAACTAGGCAGCTTGGAAAGTTAAGGTGGATGGTTCAAAGCATTGTCGAGGCAATGTTGGTTGTGCCATACTAGTTGTTGGTGGTGCTGTTAACACGGTAGATGGTATTCCTGAAGATGGTGCTTGGGGGCGAACCTCATAAGGCATTCCAATGAAGTTTGTTATCATGGTGTGAAACCCAAATGGCATGAATGCGTTGGGTACTGATATAGGGACATTGGTAGTTCCTCCCTTCCTTGGGATTAACTCAGGGAATCCAGGGATAGTACTGGGGGGCTCCCTGACATTGGACCATGCGTCCCACATTTCTAGCTTGCGGCATCTTAGCCTTCTATTCTCCTCAGCAGTTGTTGACTCCGGCTGTGGGATAACTAATGCAGGGCTATCCTCGGGCTCAACGATAGGTAGATGACTCTCTGAGGCCATGGAGATATTTCCTTTAGATCTCGTAAAATAAGGGCGTGAAGACAAATTACCACCACAAAACCAACCACCTAAAAATAGAACTCGTTCTTTTAAAGCGCACACAACAAACCGGTTAGTTTGAGACATTTAACACATAGGGAATCTCATATTGGGGGATGCAATGCAGCTAAGCACTTAAACGTTTTTCTAAGATATTTTGCGATGGTTATGTGTTTCATCCCAGCTTTATTTTGTCCCTATTTTATTTTTCTCATTTATTTCTTTTAGGGTTATGATGGAATCCTACATGGATTGCCTACGTATCACGACGCCGCATAAATCAGATCATTATGTAGTTTAGGAATAAATATAAAGTAGCAAAGTACATTTTTTCATTTCATTAATAAAGATATCTCTTTTATGTTTTTCCTTACAAGGAATTAAAGTACTGACAACTCTAAAGGAAAAACAATACATACTCAAACAAACGACAAAACAACTTAAAACTATAGAAAGCAGTAAAGTAAAGACTCAAAAACGTGATAATCAAAAGTACATGACAGCTTCTAGTGGTCTTTTTGGAGCCTGTGGGGTATCGACTGGTCTTTGCGCGGGCCTTCGCACAATGTCTTCTTGAAGACGGTCCAAGTCATCCATTACCTGGTGGACGGAGTTCATCATAGAAGCGAAAAACATGGACCTAGTCATGTCTTCACACTCGTGACATTTCATCACGACATAGTCAGCTATTTCCTTAATTCTAGTTCTGATGACTCCTTTCTCTTGAAGCAGACGCCCAATTTGCTATGCCCGGACATCTAACACTTGTGCACTTGTGTTGTTTTGGTCCTGTAGTTGTTGCACGCTTTCTTCTAATTGGAAAATTAGTGCGTAGCAATGCTCCTTTTCTGTCTTAAAATCTTTGGTTTGTTGGACCATTTCATTCCCAAGGTCAAACAGCTTTTCCTTTAGAATGGCTATTTCTTTGCCATATTTCTGTCTCAACCGGTGGGCTTGTTATTCTTCTCCCTTAGCTAGTTTTTTTTTAGCATCTAGCAAATCTCTTTCAGTTTTTATCAAGTCAGCTGCATAGTCGTGGACCTTCATTCTTACGTTGTTGATGATCTTTTCATCTCTCTCGCTTCTTACAGGCATTTCGGCGGCTATCCTCATATTCTGGTATTGGGCTCCGAGCGCCTCATTCTCTCGGGTTAACTTTCTCTTTTCACCTTCAGCTACTTGCGCCTGTAAGTCATTGTCAATGGTAATGTTCCTCAACGTTTCCTCAAAAGCATGGATAGTGGCTTGATATTTCTTTTATTTTTCTCCCCAGGCCAACAGTTCTTGGATTGTGTCATCAAAAGCTTCAATATGAAGCCTTTTGGCGGGCCTTTCTTGCTTGGGTTCTTGTTCCTAGTTAGTTCAATTCCTTTTCTCGAACCATGCAGCATAGCCCAGGTCTACTTCGCCTTTCTCTAGATCAAGTACTTGAGTATCCTCTTTCAAGTATCGGCACCCATTCCATATTTGTTGAATTAAAGCTTCGGGAAGTGGGGGCTTCGGGATGTAGCTCAATAACTTGGACACTCAAGTCTTCTTCCTCGGGTACTCCTTGATATCTTCCCAATTGCCTCAGGGCCCTTTGGGGCTTATATGGTTGAACACTTCTCAAACCCATCAGTAGCAAACAATTCTTTGTGGCTGACATGTATATAACTTCCCTCACCGGGAGCCATCCTAGAGTCCACTCAATCTGATTTGCCTTTAAAATTCTCAAGTGGACGATCCAAGGTTCAACTCCTTTCGGGGAGTTGTGTTATTTCACTCTTTCTTCATAACTTTCAATGAAGTTTCTCTTGCTTGGACCATAGTTCAATATGTGTAGATGGGCTTTGAATAAGAGTTGGGTGATTTATTTCCAATAATGCCAACGATGGATGATATTATGGATTAATTGCCAAACTTCCATTGAAGAGAAGCAAATGAAAGGATTTCATAAAAATTCTCGTAGAATCGAGAATGAAGTTTTCATTCTGTACATGCTAGATCATGATTTAGTAACTGCTTCCAATTTCCAAAAAAAATCCCAATTGTGTCGAACTTTCCATTTTTGGAATAGTTACGGGTTTATTGTTTCGCTCATGTATCTTCCCAGAGGAAAAAAATCTCGGAGAGTTGTTTCCTGAATCCGAAAGAGAGTACTTGGGTTCTCCTAGACGATGTCGGGCAGGGTGTCATAGAAAGATGTTTGGGGTAGTGGATGTAAGTTCCCTCCCACATGTTCAATCTTTTTTTAGCGTTTTCCCCAGAGATCTTTATCATTAATGAAACCTTTCTTTTTTTATTTCTTTTCTCATTTTTTTATTGGTTTACATGAGTATCCACTTTGAATTTGAAGGAGAAGGTTCGAAAATATATTTATTCTGATTCAGACGGAGAAATGCATTGGAGTACTGATGTCTATCATGCACCCGAATTTACATACGGTAAGATAAGTGGGATATAGCTAAATGGAGTATACCTCTAGAAATAGAAATTCCAATTGAATGGACAGATGTCTTCTTTAAGACGATTGTTCATGGAGGTTTCTACAGAAAGACCCCTTGGTTCTGGCGAACGGATCACATGGCCAGGGATCATCCTCCCAATAGGACAAAAAGAATGAATCTTCCTAGGAAGAACCTAGACGGTTTCTGGATGCATCATTTACTTTGTTTTTCACAGTAGCAGCTTGCCAGAAACTTCTAACTTCATTACCGGACAGAATGCCTTCCTCTGATTCCTGGAATGAGAGTGAGCTTGCTTCTTCAATGCCGTAGTCTTAGTCTAGGAATGCGCTAGTAAACTGTAGCGAAATCACTGGAATTAGTTATTAGTGAAAGAGGTCTCGAGTCAAGGAAGAAAAACCAAGCTCTGTCAGTCAGACCTCCTCAGAAGTACGTGATTTCGCCTTTCCAACCAATTGATGTAGGAAGAACCCTGGACCTATTCATTCCTTCTCAGACTCGTGAGAACACTGCTTCCCCACTTATAACCCTGTCACTCCCCGTCTTCATCCTAGACGCCACTGGTACTATTCATCTATACTATATATGGATGACTTCTGCTTTCTCCCCAATGGAATGATCTGGACCCTTGCAAAAGGACCTCAAAATCTGACGACCTTGTTCTCGATTAACTATCTGATTTATTCAGAATGACGGTGAACAAAGACATGAAGAAGTGCAATGCAAAAGAACGCCTTCTTTCTGGAGGCCTCGGGCAGTGGAAGATGAACAATCGCTAAGGAATAGCTTGAACCACCATATAATAGTACATGGATTTTCTTCTCGAACCCACCTCCTCCAAATAAATTGCACCTCCATAATTCAATTCAAGATAGATAGACCTAAAAGAAGAAGTTTTCCAATTCAAATAGGTTGCTTTTAGAATAGGTTGTTCTCGAATAAGCTCTCAAGCCCCTTTACTAGGTTGGGCAAGCTTTGATGCGCCTACTCCCAAGAAGTTGTTGGTCGGGATCGTGGAACTATCGCTTGAGGGTTTTCATTTCCACGTCCCAGCTCGTCAAAGCTAACACGTATCGATTGAAATTTCCCTCCTCAGCCGAAGGCCTCAAATAAAAAATGAATAAACCTTAAATTCGAAAAAAAAAATTCCGAATTACCAAGGCTTAGTTCGAATCTAAAAGAATGATATTTTTGCTTGGTCAATTCAAACTAGTGGTTGGTTAATGAGACTTCTAGCTTATGAACATCATGAGCTGTCCCATAATAAAAGCAGTTGTTTCTGATACCTTCTTCTCGGTTCCTTTTTCCATAACCAGAGCTCGGTCCGTTCGAGTTTTGCTTTTCTAGAGAATATGAAAGGCTAAAAATGAAAGTGTTCGCAACACATACCGAATGAGAAGAAGCCCGAAAAAGAGGAAAAAAGAACATAATCTCCTATATGATAAACAGAATAAAACCATATCGAGGTCCTAATTGTACGACTTTCTTTCACTTACTGACGTCTGCTCCGACCCTGCCTTTTCCTTTATTCAGATTCTGCTTGAAACTAGTCTCGTCTTCGCAGCTTTTCAAAGAAGTTCCATTCCTATCAATAGAAAGATCTCTTTCTTCTGCTTTCTTCGCTCCGCGAATGAGAGAGAAAGTCAGAGGAAAAAACACTCCTCAGACCAGACTAGGCTGCATTGCCGTACCTTCATACCTTCGCCCCGATGTCCTGTCATAAGGTCCTTCCCTTAAATGGAACTTTCATGATGGAGCAAGAAGTAGCATGAAAGTCGATCTATTACGACCGAAGCTGACCTTTAGCTAGCCGACCATGTGCTAGAAGTCTAAACTAACTCTTCTAAAACCTGAAATGGGGAAGGAGAAAGAATGGAAGGACTAGCTATTCGATTGATTTACTTTTTATTACCCCGTCAAGGTGAACGACGAATCCGATTGATCGAAGGTTCAAGTACTGAGCGAATGTTCAAACGTCTATTCACGTAAGAACTTCTTGCCCCTTTCTTATGGCAGAACGAGCCAATCTGGTCTTTCACAATAAAGCGATAGATGGAACTGCTATGAAACAACTTATTAGTAGATTAATAGATCACTTCGGAATGGCATATACATCACATATCCTGGATCAAGTAAAAACTCTGCCGGATCTTTCCTGAAACATAATTTATAATCAGATCTAAACGAACGTTGGGAAGGTTAAAGCATTATGTCTATCCTTATAGGGTAAGAAGGCTTTCTTTATTGTAGAGAGGACATACTACAAAAGCCTCAATAAAGCCAAAGAAGTTATTCACCGGCGCAGACTAAAAGTGCTCCCCGAACCGTGATGGATAGTCACCCATCACACGGCTCTCAAACCCAACCTGTGGTGGATCCCGGGAGACAAAATTCAAAACGCAACATCCTTTGCCCAAATATTTTGATGGTTGAGTGGCGAAGGAGAAGAGAGATAGCATCCCGACTGGCTAGCGATGAGGAGAAAGTTTTGGTGTAGCAGCTATATTTCGATTGGTTGGTCCGCAAAGTCATGGGAGAGGTAGGCTAAGTATAATAATATACTGGTGCTATTGATTATAGAAGTACCTCCCACAGGCTCTACCTTTTCTTGTGTGTTCGGGAATAAATAGAAAGTTTCTAAATGTATAGAAGACTCTCGATTGAGTGGTTGTAGTCACTCACTGGAGGTTTGGAACCCTGAGTATAGTGTTCCGGGTGTAGCAGGAAAAGAGGTTGTACGTGAAAGAGTACTCAGACGAAAGTGCTATTTCTTATCAGCCACATTTGTAAGGAATGTTGCAACCTTCGAAGAATGTCGCCCCCGACTTACACTGTGTCAATGCCTGATAGATATCTGACAATATTAGTGGAGCGAGTGTTTGATCTTCCTTGGCAGTTAGGACTTGGGCAATTCTAGCCATACGAATATCAACTGTCCCCTTTTCATTTGGGAAGACCATGACACCCAGAAATGCCACTATGAAGGCAAAACGACGGTGAACTTTCCAAGTGTCTTTGCTTTGTTTGTTGTTCAACCCTTTTTCATGTGTTTCAAACCACTCTAGATGCCCGAACCTGGAGTACAGGAAGTAGAATGAGTTGCAACCCTCGATCACACGGTTCTCTCTTATTTGCTTACTGATGTTCATGATATTAAAGAAATGGCGCACTAACATAGGCCTTGGGAATATAAGTTGTTGGTTTCTAAAACCTCGACCAAAACCTGTATACCCTGCTATTTCCTCCTAGGTGGGAGTGAGATCAATGTTTGAGAAGCGGAAGACGTTACAAACAGGATCCCAAAAGGTCACTAATGCTCTGATTAGATCATTTCGTGGATTAACTTTCATGATATCCGTGAGAGCACCTAGATGTTCGGCTACCCAGTCTTGACCCTCTTTGTCTAGATCATACCACCATATTTGGAGTTGTAATGGAGCTTGCTCTACGACATTCAATGGTGGATTCTGGATGGTATTCATTATGTACTTGTGAGCGGGTAGAGTTAAGGTTGACTCTAATTTTGAAAGACAAGACCAGCAGACTCTTTTTGCAAGAACCAGTTATTAATCACCTAAAGGTGGCACAATGCAACGTCGACCAAAACAATTATTTTTGCAATAGTGTCCCCTTTTTACTTTTGAATAATGTTTTGGGGCTGAAGTAAGCCACTTTTTTGGGGAAATTGTTTATTTATTGAGAGTTATGTATGTTGTTAGCGAACACAGCCCTTCGATAATGTAAGGTGTTCTAAGGATATCCCGGCAAGAACGGCGTAAGACTTAACTGAAGCTGGGTCGGTTTTTTGTTTTTTACTAATGGACATATTTTGTTTGTTTATTTGCAAAAATTGTGGTCGGTACCGATGTGGTTTTCCTATGTATCTCACACCCAGTGAGAATCAGAGCCACATAGTTTGGTCATTTTTGACATAATTGAAAAGATATGATATTGACTCACTTTCATTTTTGTTTTAAATTTTGGAAGAGTTTTGAGGCATTTTCAAATACAGGTTTTCAAACCGGGGTGAAATTAGACCATGAGAACTTCACTTCAGGTATTATAACTTGTACGCATTGTTGTCGGAACTGGAATTTCGGAAGTTCAGAATTAATATGGAAAGAGAATTCGCATTTCAGAAGCTTTAAGTTGGAAGGATTGACTAAGGTTGTATTTTTGAGTAAACCACCTCGGAATCGGGATTTGAAGGTTCCAGCAGGTTCGTATAAGGATTTCGGACTTGGGCGTATATTTGGATCGGGTTTTGTTGACCCGGGAGCGTTTCGGCGCCTATTGTGGAAGTTGGCATTTTTGAAAAAATCCATAAATTTGGGTTGAAGTGCATTTCAATGTTATCGATGTCTGTTTGGTATTTCGAGTCTAGTAATAGCTTCGTACGATGATTATGGTATTGGGAGAACATCCGGAAGTGGATTCGTAGGTCTGTAGGTCATTTTGGAGGAGTTTGGAGAAAGTTGGAAATTTGAAGGTTTTGAGACGTTTGACCGAAAGTGGAATTTTTTGTATCGCCATCGGATTCCAATTCTGAAAGTTGGAGCGGGTGCTTAATGTTGATTGAGACTTGTATGCAAAATTTGGGGTCAATCAGACGTGATTTGACAGGTTTCAGCATCGAATAAGGAAGTTTGGAGTTCTAAAGTTCATAAAGCTTTAATTTGAGTGTGATTCATAGTTTTGGCATTTTTTGATGTGATTTGAGGCCTCGAGCAAGTTTGTGTCATGTTTTGGGACAGGTTGGTTTTATTGGACGGGGTCCCGGGGGCCTCGGGTGTGTTTCAGATCATTTTGGGCTACTTTGAATGCTCATTTACTGATATCTGGTTTTGTTCTTCGTGTTCGCGAGGATCATCTCGCGTTCGCGAAGAAGGAATTGACTTCTGGGACTATCTTCTTCGCGTTCGCGAGGGGACTCTTGCGTTCGCGAAGAAGGAAATCGATGTTGCGCAGGTTTGAATTCAGAGGCTCATATCTCACAATCTATAAGGATTTGGAGATTATATAAAAATGAAAGTTGTAGCTCTTTGTGTCTACTTTTCAGGAAATTAAACCATTTAGCATTTGTACTTATTTACAAAGAGTTATGGCTGTTACACTGCAGGATGTCTGCGAGGATGAAGAAGAAATTTGTGTTGCACAGGGCTGACTTTGGCAGCTTATATCTCGAAATATATAAGGGATTGGGAGATGACCAAAACATGAAAGTTGTAGATCTTGGAGTCTAATTTTCATAACATCAAACCATATGTCATTTGGATTTTTTTGCAAAAAGTAATGATCATTATACTAGAACCTATCTGAGAAGAGTTTGAAATTGCTTTACGAGATTTTATCGTTCTTCGCTAACGCGAGGAGAGGCCCGCGAACGCGAAGAAAAGTTTTGTTGGCAGTGTATATGTTTGAAAAAAATGTGTTAGTCTCATTTCATCTCATATCCTTCATGGAAGACGACCTAGTGGCGATTTTGGAGCTCCGTCTTCACCATCTATGTCAAGGTAAGTGATTCTCACCTATTGCAAGTTAAATACTTGGACTATATATATATATATATTAACATGGAAATTCATGGAAATTAGTGGAAAATTGTGGGTTTGGTAGAAAACCTAAGATTTGGTATTTTTGGATTGTTGCCACGAATTTGGGCATGAAATTAAGAATAAATTATATATTTGAGTTCGTGAAGTTATGGGTAATTTTTATCTTCGAATTTTTTTGGAATCCAGGCACGCGGGCCCTAAGGTGATTTTTATCGACTTTTCGATCGGGGTTTGGAATTGTTATAAATTGGATTATAATGGGTATCTGAGCATATATTAAGGGTTTGCATAATTATTGGCTAGTTTTGGAGCGTTGTGCATCGATTTGAGTCATCGGAAGGGCTTGGTAGCCGGTTATGGAACTTCGGAGCAAGGTAAGTCTCCTTTCTAACCTTGTAAGAGGAAAATTTCCTCATAGGTGAACTTATATGAAATGTGAATATTTGTGGGGGACTACGTACGTACGAGGTGACGAGAGTCCGTACGTAGTGACTATTTTTGTTATGTCCGGGTAGTTAGGTTTACACCATGCTTTTTGAACACCGTTAATTGATTTATATGCATTATTATTGTTAAATAGAAGTTTATTTCAAGATCTTAAAAACTTGAAGGTTTCAAGTAAATTACTATTTTGAAAAAGGATTGATGAAAATATGTTATGTTTATGTGTAACCGCTTCGTAAATTATATTCCGTGAGGGGGGTAATTTCTTTCACTACTCTCATGGGAGCGGGCCGTACGCCATGACAGGATAATAAATGTATCTATGGTTCGCGTCGTTCGACCCTTCGGAAGTGCACATTTTATTATTTTGTTGGATCGGGCCGTACGACCTCGGCATTTCTTGCACATGATATTTGCTGGGAACTTTCTATGATTTGAACTGTTCAATTGCTTTGAGATATAAGTTGTTAACTGAAATGACGAAAACTAGAATTATAATTTTGAAAGAAGTTGCCCCTTCCTATTGTTATTTGTTATTTAATTATGACATTCATGCTTAGCGTCACATTTAATTATATTAATTTGATCTCTAGTAAGTGTCAAAGTCGACCTCTCGTCACTACCTCTTCGAGGTTAGGCAGGATACTTACTGGGTACGCGTGGGTTTTGTATCCATACTACACTTGTTGTGCATTTTGTTGCACATGCACACATATGTCTTGTGGCCTAGCTAGGCGCAGCGGCATGGTTGATATGGAGACTTAGATGAGCTGCACCTCTCGAGACCACCCGCAGCCAGCAGAGTCTCCTTCAGAGTATTGTGTTGTATTTTCTCTACTGTCCTATTTGTATTCCGGACGGTTATTATATTTTATTTGTTTCTTAAAATTTTGCTCATGCACTTGTGACACCGGGTTGTGGGATGAATATGGGATTTATTCATTATTTAAATTTGATAAAGATATTATTGTTTACTCAAGAGTATTAATATAAATATTTAATTAACTTCTTGGTGCTGGCTTGCCTGACAGGTGTGTCCGGCTCCATCACGACCTTTATTGGATTTAGGTCATGACAGAAACCCAGCAAAATTAGAAAGATCACCAGATTTTAAAATAGGAAAGGAATGTATTTTTTATTTTGAAAGATCAAAGTTGGTCAGAAGTTTTTCTTTTGAAAGAGAGAGCTAAATCTTAAGGCATTCTAGAAAAATTTCTGTGTTTTGTAAGTGTGTATATCTATTTCAGTCTATATTCAGGTGTAAGTAAAATGTGGATTTTCAGGTGTAAGTGGTGTGCATAATGAAAAAGGGGGGGGGGGGGTAAATATAGAATTTGTCTTTNGGTGTAAGTAAAATGTGGATTTTCAGGTGTAAGTGGTGTGCATAATGAAAAAGGGGGGGGGGGTGTATATATAGAATGAGGAAGTGAAAAGGGGATAAGAATTAGGGTACAAAGAATCTGCCAGAATTCCCTAAAAGTTAAGGAAAAGGGCATCTTTCTTAACAGAAATGGACAGCTGTCCAATTTCTAGTACCTTCATTATCTCAGAAAATTGACAAGTGTCCAATTATTGGATATTTTTAAATCTTATCCCTATTCTTCTACTCAGTATTGGCACAGTTTTCCCTATTCTAGAAGGTTCTAGTGTTTTTTGAAAGAATTTTAGAATTAGGATTTCCAAATTTGACCCTTAAGGGCCTTGGATTTTCCTCAGAACCAGATTGGTTCTGGGCCTGAGTCGGGCGACTCTTGGTATGGGCTCTTAAGCTTTTAACAAAGCTATGAGCCTGTCTATTCAAACATTCCTAATTGATGAGCCTGATGGAATGGGCCACTCAAATGAAGCCTAGTTCTCAAACTATAACTAAATAAAATAGTGAACAATTATTGATAAAAATAACAAAAATTATATTAACAAAAGAAATAAATAAATAAAACAGTAGTACATAGAAACCTAAGCGAAAAATTAATAAAGATAAAACATAATAACAATAAATAAATAATAAGACAAACAAACATAAATGAAACACAGTAAAGCAGAAGTTATATCTAACACTAACACTGATTTTACTTTTTCTAATTAAGTCCATTTAATTAATTAATTAATTAATTTAACGAGCAATAATAAATTTAAAAAAATAACATCACAAGAATAACAATAAACACGTAATAAAAAGAATATATTAAGAACTGATTTTACTTATTTATTTTTTTCTTTCAATTCAGTTTGTTCAATTAATTAATTAACTTAAACAAAAATAACTAACAATAATAAGAATGAAAACAGTAACACAGAATATAACAATGAAAAGCGTAATAATTAAAAAAATTAAGAGAAACAGAAAGATAACAGAAAATAATCAAAACTATTAAACAAAGGAAAGATCTAGCCGTGAAAAAACCCTCGTTCCATGACTCCCATGTAGGATCTGAGATCCTTGATTGGAGATCTTGACAGGAGGATTTTTTTGACGGACTAGGTTGGATTAAAAAGGAAGGAAAAGTAGATCTAGGGTTTCGGAGACCCTAGATCTAAGATCTATGATTATTGGTGGGATTTTTGGGGATTTTTTTGGTGAGATGAGGTTAAAGAGTGTGAGAGGAAGGTATGGGGTGAGTTTGAGTGGGTTTAGAGTTCCATAGCCGCCGTAGGCGGGCTAGGGCGGCGTTAGGGTTTCAGCCATTTTTTAGGTGTAAGATTATTGGTTTTTATGGGGGTTTTGGGGTGAGGATTTGTGAGATGGGCTTTAGGAGGAGTATGTGAGAGAGTGGGTTGATTTGGGGTGGTTTTAGGCTTTGCCGCCGCCTTAGGCAATTTTCGGCGGCAGTGTGGGAGGAGGATTTTAGGGCGGCTAGGGTTTGGTGGTGGTTATGGGCGGAGATGACGGCTAGGGTTTCGGGTATTTGGGCGGCTGAGAGGGAGATGCGAAAGAGTTGGGTTTGAAATGAGGGGGTAAGGGAGGGTTAGGACATATATAAGTGAGAATGATGGTGAGTTTCGGGTCGTTAGATCTATCAAAGATCAACGACCTGGATTGATTGGTGCGAAACGGCGTCGTTTGGTGTCACAACCCAAATCTTAATCTAAATCGTGATGGCGCCCAAAACCGATGTTAGGCAAGACAACGCAACAGGTTTAGTGGTTCTACTTAAATTTTTAAAACCTTTATAATGATACTTAAGCTTTCGTCACAATCATGAAAAACAAATAGCATATGTCAAGGCAATTTAATTACAACGATCGAGAGGTTTAAATTAAAATAGTTACATTCCAAAAGAATAGCCAACTATCGTGTGTGCCAGAAACCAGTGTCACAAGTTTACAGGCATCTAGTAGAAGAAATCAAAATAATACATCTATCCTACTTTCTGATAGGATATAGACAAGTCAACAAAAAGGAAAGGAAAAGACTCCAGCGTGCTATTGAATGACACCAAGGGACGCAGCTCACCGTGGAATCTCTGATCTTGAGAAAAGTCAAGGACGGGCTCCGGACTGATAACCAGATGCACGTGCCTCAGAACTTGTACAATTAAGTACAAAAGCGTAGCATGAGTACATAAACATTATGTACCCAGTAAGTATCCAGTCTTATCTCGAAGAAGTAGTGATGAGAGGTCGACTTAACATTTACTAGGGCCAAAAAGTATAATTAAAGGTAAGACAAGCTAGATCATGGTCATGTTGTCCACGACCATCACTGTCCTCCATCATTGAAGCATGAATTCTCATGACATAAGTGTCATTCCCTTTGGACAGTAGTAGATGCCCAGATTCACCTCCGTCAGCAGCAGTAATAGCATCATCACTAACAGTTGTTTCTGCACCAACTTCAGCAGTAACAATAGTTATTTTTTCATCCTTAGTCGCCTGGTTCTGATCATTAGAGAATTGCTCAGCAGTAGTAGTACCAATCTCTGTCAACCTCACCACACCATCAAGCGAGTAAACACTAGGAGACTTAGTCTGCTCAAGTACAATTTTTTGAGAGTTCTTAGCTTCTGTAAACTTTGCCTTAAAACCTTGGTCGGTAGACCACAATGTGAAGAGGAAAGAACTGAGCCGACTCGAAAGATGCCATTCTCCTTATTGAACAAAAATGGTGGTTCAATAGCAGGAGGAGTTGGTGCCACTGACCTTGCTTCCTCCACCAACTCTGCACATGAACCCGTGAATTTTCATTTACCTTGCAGTCTTCTATCCATTCTAGTGATGCAGATACTTCTGTTTCTCTCCTAAAAAAGCCAGCACGCCTCTTCATGCAATCCAGTTCCCTTAAGACTAACATCAAGTAACAAGTATGGATCACGTAACGCGGTTTTGCATAATAGAAGTTACTGAAATACGTGAAAATATCAGGAAAATTTTCTGAGGGAATGCCAAAGTAAGTTCATTACCAATTCCGGGGATTATCACGTAAGTCCCCTTGAGACCTTGCAATAGCTGCAAAGCTTTTCTTGACTTTGTGTTTAGCAAAGAAGTGGTGTACTAGGAGACTTGTTTTCTTCTACATTCGTACATAATATGCTCAAGTACGCCTTAAGTTTACTTTATTATTCCTTTTCCCCTGTCTGTTCTAATCAATTTGATTGAAATGTTCATATTTTAACTTAGTTGTTTTTGCTTATAGATGTTAGGTGAGGGAGTTGGCTACTCTAACAGTGATGGAATCTTCATGTTATTTTTACACATTATACTTTATCTTTTGACACAATTATTTTATAATTTCGAGTCATACCGTTTGATGTTGGATAATTTAGCGGGTGAAGGATTTCAAAATGATGAAAAGTTGCGAAAATCACTTAAAGACCATCATTTGGATTAGTTATATAATGACATTAGCTATTTAGTCTAAACAATATATTTTTATGTTTTAAGTTACTGTGATATTAATGTTTTTGATTAGTACTTCCTTTTGTTTGTTAAGATTAATGATATACATTATGTTTTTTTGAATTAATATTAATATATTTTATTATTTGAGTCATATTATGTACGAATGTAGCAACTGTTATTGCTTGTGGCTAAACTATTTATTATTGTTGTAAACCAAATGTCGTTAAAGATATTGACTTTTAGCAACAACTTAGTTAAACATAGTATCCATTAGAATGGAAGCTAAAAGGGCGAACTAAGATGAGTTCAGAAGGGATACTATGGCCATTTTAATTGCCACAAAATAATAGCCATTAAAGATGCGAACTTTTAGTGGCAATTATTTTTAATTTAGCGGCTATAAAAAAATAGATGCTACAGAAGTATAATTAGCCGTTTGGATTGGATTTCATAGCCATTATAATTGCCACAAACAATTGCTTTAGCGGAAATTATTTTGAATGTGGCAGCTATAATAATGGACGCTAAAGAAGTATAATTAGCCGTTTTGGATTGGATTTAGTAGCTATTATAATTGCCGCAAATATTTGCCATTGAAGATAACAACTTTTAGCGGCAATAAAACATACTGTTTAACATCTTTTGCGAGAATAATCGCTGAAGTCTTTGCCGACCCCAGTTTCGGCAGCAAAAGGCTAATGGCCGGTAAAAGATATAGCGGCCATCATTATTGCCGCTAAAGCCATTTGTATTGTCGCTAAAGGTCTTATTTGTAACGACCCGACCGACCATTTTGAGCTCTAGCACGTCGTTCAGCGGTTTGAGGCCATGAGCAGCTTCATTTCAAGTATGGTGACTTGTACGCATGGTCGGAATTGAAATTCAGGAAGTCCGGGTGGATTTGGAAAGAAACATTCTCATTTCGGAAGCCTTAAGTTGGAAAAATTGACTAAGGTTGAGACTTTTAGTAAACGACCTGCGAATCGGGATTTGATGGTTCCTGCAGATTCATATAATGATTTCAGACTTGGGCGTATGTCCGGATCAGGCTTTGGATAACCTGGGAGCGTATCGGCACATATTATGGAAGATAGCTTTTTAGAAGAATTTCCTAAATTTGGGTTGCAAGGCATTTTAGTGTTATAGATGTTCGTTTGGGATTCCAAGTATGGGAATAGCTTTGTATGGTGATTTTGGAGTTGGGAGCGCAATCAGAAGTGAATTCAGATGTCCGTAGGTTATTTTTAAGTCATTTGGCTAAAGATAGAAATTTGAAGGTTTTTGAGAAATCCGAACGGAAATGGAAATTTAGATATTGGGGTCGAAATGCGATTTCAGAAGTGGAGCAGGTCCGTAATGTCGAATACGACTTGCATGCAAACTTTGGGGTCAATCGGAAGTGATTTGATAGGTTTCAGGATTGGAGATGGAAGTTTGAAATTTCAAGTTCATAAAGTTTGAATTTTAGTGCGATTCGTGATTTCGGCATTGTTTGATGTGATTTGAAGCCTCGAGCGAGTTCGTATCATGTTTTGGGA
This sequence comes from Nicotiana undulata, assembly GCA_005239495.1. Taxonomy (NCBI): domain Eukaryota; kingdom Viridiplantae; phylum Streptophyta; class Magnoliopsida; order Solanales; family Solanaceae; genus Nicotiana; species Nicotiana undulata. Next base: position 40,569 of record ML269040.1, read on the forward strand.
CATTTTGGTATAATTGGTTAAGGTCCCCAGGGCCTCGGGTGTTATTTAGGGTGGTTTTGGGTCATTTTCGAGTGTTTTGTTGTTGCTGTCTTCTGGTCCTTGCGATGGGATCGCGAAGAGGAAAAGTTAAGGGGCCGAGTTTGGCTTATGCGATCGCGAAAGAGTAATTAAGGGCTGCTGGTTTTTGCTTTCACGAATGCATGGGGGTGAACGCAAACGCGAAGGGGGTGCCTGGGCTCTCTACGCGAATGCCCCAAGAGGGACGCGAATGCATAAAGGAAAGGGGAGCTGGGGGCCTAGGGGCCGTTTGGCCTATGCGAACGCATAGGGAGGCCTGCGAACGCGGAGGGGCAGGGCAGTTTCCCTTCGCGAACGCACTTAGGGTGTCGCGAACACAGAGAGGAAATTGGGGCTTGGGCAGATTAATTTAAATGCGAGATTTTGGCCATTTCCTTCATTGTTTAATTGATGCGGGCGATTTTGAGGAGCTTCAAGAGGGGATTTTCATCAAGCGTCATTAGTTAAGTATTCTCTTCCTGTTTTTGAGTTAAATACAAGGTTTACACATGGATTTGAACGTGAAAAATTGTGGAAATTGGGAATTTTGAAGAAACCCTAGAAATATGGTAATTTCGATTTCTACCACGAATTCGAGCTTGGAAATTAGAGTAAATTGTATATTTGAGCTAGTAAGGCTATGGGTAGGGTTTATCTTCGAAACATTTAGGAATCCGGGCACGTGGGCCCGAGGGCATTTTGGTCAATTCTTTGAGCGGAGATGAGAATTGGTATAATTTGAATTGTTTACAAGTATTAGAGTATATTTTCATTATTTTGCCGCTATTTGGATAGTTTTCGGCGTTTTGCATCAATTGGAGTCGTCGGAAGGGCTTGGGAGCTGGTTTTTGAGTTTCGAAGCGAGGTAAGTCTCCTTTCTAACCTTGTGAGGGGGAATTGTCCCCATAGGTGAAATTATTAAATATGTGCTACTATTTGTGGGGGTTACGTACGCGCGAAGTGACGGGAGTCCGTGCGTAGCTACTAGTTATGCCTATGTCCGGATAGTTTTAGGCCTACATCATGCTTTGTTGTTATTATATCTGATTTGTGTTGTTATTTGCTTTGAGTAAAAGCTCGATTGACCATACTTATTAAACAATTTTAATAAGAATCGAGAATTTATTATAAAAATGGGGACCTTGAAGGTTTTCACAGAAAGTTCATGGTTTGTAGAGGAAAAAGGAAGAATAATTTAATAACTCGAGAAATTTATGTATAACCGCGTCGCATGTATGATTCGCGAGCAGGGTAAATCCTCCTACCAAACTCTTATGGGATCGGGCCATTCGCCTCGGCCAGACTTATGTACCACACTCTTATGGGATCGGGCCGTTCGCCTCGGCAGGACATATGTACCACACTCTCATGGGAGCGGGTCGTTCGCCTCGAGAGATTAATAGATGCATCTATGGTTCGTTCCATTCGACCCTTTGGCAGTGCACAGTTTACCTTTATGTTTGATCGGGCCATACGCCTCAGCATTTCCTATGTATTTACTATCCTCATTGAATCGTGCGAAATGTTTGGATAGAAGCCATTGTACCTGAGTGTTCTTCCCCTTAATTGAAGAACAACAACCTCTTTGGATGAAACCGTACCTGTAACGACCCAGCCGGTCGTTTCGTGTGTTGGGACTCCGTTCCCGTGAATGACTCTTCCCATAGCGACTACTCGTGCCTTACGACTTGTGTGGGCCGGTAGTTCAAGATTCGGAAGTGTTTTGGCCAGTTCAGGAGCGCTTGGTTCCTGAAGGCTAGCCTATTTGGCTGATTTTGGTTCTGAGCAGCATTTTGAGCAAACGACCTCGGAATCGAGTTCTGACAGCTCCAGCAGCTCCGGATGATGATTTCGGACTTGGGAGTGTGTTCGCCTCGGGTTTCTGATGACCCGGGAGTATTTCGGCACCTGAATTGGAATTCAGGATTTCATGTGATTTGGAATTCAGCCTGGAATTTGACCTCGTGATAGCATGGTCCGAATGGAATTCCGGAACTGGTAATAGTTCCGCACAGTCATTTATGACTTGTCCGCAAAATTTGGGGTCATTCCGAGCAGTGTAGACCCGTTCGGC
>ML269041.1:2193-17082 GCA_005239495.1 Nicotiana undulata
TTCTGGAGCTCTTGGGGTCGTTAACAATGGAGGAAAAATTGATTTTTGGATGAAAATTCACGAAAGGGCTATTTATAGGTCTGCCCAGCAATTTCCGCACCTGCGACCTTTGGATCGCAGGTGCGGACTCGCACCAGCGGGAAAAAGGGTCGCTCCTGCGGAAAAAGGCCTGGGCACTGGGGAAATTCTCGCACCTGCGGACATTGGATCTCAGGTGCGGACTCGCACCTGCGAGAAATTGGCCGCACCTGCGATGGCCTGGGCCCCTGGGGAAGGTCGCGCCTGTGGAGTCGCGCCTGCGGAGAAAAGGCCGCTCCTGCGGAAAGAGCCGCGCCTGCGATTGATTTTCCGCTGGTGCGAACCTCGCGCGTGCGGCTCATGGACCGCAGGTGCGGTCACACCAACAAATTCCCACCAGCAGTTCAATTGCTGGTTTTTGACCCCGTTCGGGGTCTGGAAGACCCCTAGGCACACCCGAGCCCTCGACAAATTATACCAATGAGTCCCAAATCACATGACGGACTCGCTCAAGCTCCCAGAACACTAAAAACATCATTCAAACCAAGAATCACTCTCCAAAACCCCTTAGATCAAACTTAGGATTTCAAGAAAAATCAAATGGCTCATCAATACGCCGAACGGGTCTATACTACTCGGAATGACCCCAAATTTTGCGGACAAGTCATAAATGACTATACGGAACTATTGCCAGTTCCGGAATTCCATTCGGACCATGATATCACGAGGTCCAATTCCAGGCTGAATTCCAAATCTTATGAAATCCTGAATTCCAATTCAGGTGCCGAAATACTCTCGGGTCATCAGAAACCCGAGGAGAACACACTCCCAAGTCCGAAATCATCATCCGGAGCTGCTGGAGCTGTCAGAACTCGATTCCGAGGTCGTTTTCTCAAAATGCTGCTCGGAACCAAAATTAGCCAAATAGGCTAGCCTTCAGGAACCAAGTGTTCCTGAACTGGCCAAATCACTTCCGAATCTTGAACTACCTGCCCACACAAGTCATAAGGCACGAGTAGCCGCTATGGAAAGAGTCATTCACGGGAACGGAGTCCCAACACACAAAACGACCGGCTGGGTCGTTACATATGTGGACAACGTCATCATCAAGTCCAAGAAAGCCCCCGAACATATAGTAGATTTAAGGAAGTTCTTTGACAGACTACGAAAATACAACTTGAAGCTAAATCCCGCAAAATGTGCATTCGGGGTTCCTGCCGGAAAATTGCTTGGGTTCATCGTCAGCCGCCGAGGGATAGAACTAGATCCATCAAAAGTCAAAGCCATCCGGGAGCTGCCACCGCCAAAGAGTAAGAAGGATGTAATGAGTTTTCTGGGAAGACTAAATTACATCAGCCGGTTCATAGCCCAGTCTATAGTCATATGTGAACCAATCTTCAAGATGATAAAGAAAGAAGCTACAACCAAATGGACCGAGGACTGTCAAAAGGCCTTCGACATAATCAAGGAGTAATTATAAACACCACCATTCTTGGTCCCGCCAGAGCCAGGTAGACCCTTATTACTCTACCTTGCGGTACTAGATGGAGCGTTTGGCTACGTTCTGGGGCAGCACGACGAGACATGAAGAAAAGAACAGGCTATCTATTATCTGAGTAAAAAGTTCATCCCATATGAGGCACAATATTCTCTACTGGAATGTACTTGTTGTGCTCTAACATGGGTAGCCCAGAAGCTGAGGCACTACTTCTGTTTCCTACACATCATACCTCATATCAAGGATGGATCCCTTGAAGTATATCTTTCAAAAGCCCATGCCCATTGTCAAGCTGGTTAAGTGGAAAATCCTACTGCGTGAGTTCGACATCGTCTATGTGACTCAGAAAGCGGTCAAGGGATAGACATTGGCAGATAATCTTGCTGAAAATACTGTGGGAGGAGAATACGAACCCCTAAAAACGTATTTTCCCAATGAAGAGGTATATTTCATAGGAGAAGACATTGATGAATCCTATGATGGTTGGAGGATGTTCTTTGATGGAGCAACAAATTTCAAAGGACTCGGCGTTGGAGGAGTCTTAGTATCGGAAACCGGCCAGCATTATCCGGTATCAGCTAAAATCAGATTTCCTTGCACCAACAACATGGCAGAATATGAAAGCTTGCATACTAGGGCTCAACATGGCCATCAATATAAACATTCAGGAGCTGCTGGTAATTAGTGACTCAGATTTGCTTATAGACCAGGAACAAGGAGAATGGGCCACCAAGAATTCCAAGATATTTCCGTATCTGCACCATGTGCAGGAATTGAGAAAGAGGTTCAAAAATACAGAATTTCGGCATATTCCCAGGATTCACAATGAGTTTGTCGATTCATTGGACACCTTGTCATCCATGATACGGCATCCAGACAAGAACTTCATTGATATTATTCCAGTAAAGATGCATATCTAGCCAACGTATTGTGCTCATGTTGAAGAAGAAGCAGACGAGAAACCATGGTTCCACGACATCAAGGAATATTTTGTAAGGGGAGAGTACCCGGAGCATGCAAACCGTACCCAGAAACGTACGGTTCGGAGGTTATCCACTAGTTTCTTTCACATCGGAGGAACCCTGTACAAGAGAACTCCTGATTTGGGATTAATGAGATGTGTCGATGCAAAGGAATCTTCTAAACTGCTTGAATAAGTACATGCTGGGTCCTCAGGCTCGCATATGAATGGTTTTGTCATGGCCAAGAAGATACTTAGAGCCGGTTATTTTTGGATGACTATAGAGACTGACTGCATCCAGTATGTTCGGAATGCTACCAATGTCAGGTACATGCAGATATGATAAAAGTTCCACCAAATGAACTCAATGAAACTAGCTCACCTTGGCCATTCGCCGCTTGGGGAATGGACGTCATCGGTCCGATCGAGCCCACCTCCTCAAATGGGCAAGGGTTCATCTTGGTAGCTATTGATTTCTTCACCAAATGGGTCGAAGCATCATCTTACAAGGCAGTAACTAAGAAAGTCGTGGCAGATTTGTCCGCGAACGGATTGTTTGCCGATTCGAAGTTCCAGAATCACTCGTCACTGACAATGCTTCCAATCTCAACTGTGATATGATGAAGGCCATGTGCGAGACTTTCAAACTCAAACACTGGAATTCCACAGCCTACAGACCTTAGATGAACGGGGTTGTAGAAGCCGCCAACAAAAACATCAAGAATATACTGACAAAGATAGTGGAAAATCACAAACAATGGAAAACGAAGCTACCATTTGCCCTACTGGGATACCGTACCAAAATCCGCACATTAACTGGGGCAACTGCCTACCTATTGGTTTATGGTACAGAAGCTGTTATTCCTACCGAAGTGGAGATTCCTTCTTTAAGGATCATACAAGAAGCCGAGCTTAACGACGCAGAATGGATAAGGAGCCGTTATGAGCAGCTAGCCCTCATAGATGGAAAAAGGATGAATGCAGTATGTCAGGGTCAACTCTACTAGGACTGAATGTTCAGAGCCTTCAACAAAAGAGTCAAGACAAGACAGTTCACACCGGGGCAATTGGTGTTGAAAAAGATCTTTCCACATCAAAATGAGGCCAAAGGGAAATTCTCTCCCAACTGGAAAGGACCTTACATGGTTTATAGAGTACTGACAGGAGGAGATCTCATACTTGCAGAAATGGACGGAAAAGTCTGGCAAAAGCCAATCAATTCAGACGTAATCAAGCGATACTATGTGTAACTCTTTATGCTTTTCTCAAATGATGTAAATTAAACTATGCCCGACCTGATTCTTGTTTATAAGGGCATACGTAGGCAGCCCTATGGGTTTGGTCACAATTTAATAAAAATCTTATTTTCCCCGCAATCAGAAACTGGGGCAGAATTTCGAGGAGGACCCTCAAAATTCTGTAGCGAAAGAGGTTGCAATATCTTGGATCTTGTCACGGCCGTTGGTTCATCTAAATTTCTTAAAATATATTTTACTATATCTTTGAAAACCATGCATGCTTGCTTGCAAAAATAGCTCTGTTTAGCAAACGCTACCTCGATGATTTGAACAGGATCTTCAGACCAAGCAAAGCAAGTCGACGGAGACACGAACTGACCTCCCCCTTTACAGAACTCACGATTTTTCTTTGGATGCAGGAACAAAGAATAAACATGCCTCAAAGTAACAACCTTCACAAAAAATGCAATACTGAAATCCGCTACAAGATAAGAAATTCTGCTGTTATCAGCTATTTATTCTATTTTATGCATAAGGCTAAACGCTGCCTTCATCTTGCATGAGGTTAAGCTCTATCTCGACCCTTGCATAAGGCTAATCTCTGCCTTTATTTGCATGGGACTAAGCCCTGTCTCGCATTTGCATGAGGTTAAGCTCTACCTCCCCATTTACATAAGGTTAATCAGTGCCTTCATCTTGCATAAGGCTAATCTCTACCTTCCATTGCATAAGGCTAATCTCTGCCTTCCCTTGCATATGGCTAATCTCTACCTTCCATTGCATAAGGCTAATCTCTGCCTTCCCTTGCATAAGGCTAATCTCTGCCTTCACCTCGCATAAGGCTAATCTCTGCCTTCACCTTGCATAAGGCAAATCTCTGCCTTCCCTTGCATAAGGCTAATCTCTGCCTTCATCTTGCATAAGGCTAATCTCTGCCTTCAACTTGCATAAGGCTAATCTCTTCCTTCACCTTGAATAAGGCTAATCTCTGCCTTTACCTTGGATAAGGTAATCTCTGCCTTCACCTTGCATAAGGATAATCTCTGCCTTCACCTTAAATAAGGCTAATGTCTGTCTTCACCTTGCATAAGGCTAATCTATGCCTTCACTTTGCATGAGGCTAATCTTTGCCTTCACCTTGCATAAGGCTAATCTCTGTCTTCACCTTGCATAAGGATAATCTCTGCCTTAACCTTTCATAAGGCTAATCTCTTCCTTCACCTTGCATAAGACTAATCTCTGCCTTCCCTTGCATAAGGCTAATCTCTTCCTTCCCTTGCATAAGGCTAATCTCTGCCTTCACCTTGCATAAGGCTGATCTCTGCCTTCCCTTGCATAAGGCTAATCTCTGCCTACACCTTGCATAAGGCTAATCTCTGCCTCAAATTTACATTCTTTCATCGAGACTAAGCGTTGTCTCTCAAGCATTATCTACTTCGCTCTTCGTTCGGGCTAAGCTCTGCCCTTTACTTCGCGACTAAGCCTTGTCTTGCTAATTCCATCATCATATTATTGCATCTCATGGGCTAAAATATCGTCAACTTGTCCAAAGGCGTCATAGTCTAAAGACATCATGCTCTTAGACGGAAGACACCATGTCATTGCCTGAAGATCTCTCAAATTTGCATATCATTATTCAAAGGCGTCATTGTTCGGAGGCACCATCCTCATGGCTCGAGAACATCATTTCATGGCCTGCGAATCTCTCACTGAACAACTCATGGCCCCGGACGTCATGGTCTAAGGACGTGATCCTTAACCGTCCGGAGACAACTTTCAGGGTTCGAAGGGAATCTGCATCATGTTTAAATTTCCGCGCAATATATATGCTTGTAGTATCTCTATTCACAGGTGACCCGACAAGCAACTGCTACCCCAGTTCCTTCAGTTATCTCCAAACCTGACTTCTTCAGTAAACCATTCTATCACATATCCCGAGATGTTGCGTCCCTTCTTATGATGACTTCACCGGTATATTTCGCCGATGAATCCAGAACTACACACGGCCTGATTCCTGTAAAACCAGAAATATGTAGGCAGCTTAGAAGCCAAAGTACGGCCAAAATCTCTCAAACCGTTTCGCTCGATCAAAATTGGCCATCATGTCTTTACCTGACAACTCTTTCATCCTTTCCGGGTATAGAGGGGCAGTCGTTGATACCCAATTTTTTCTAAAAAGATTTTAAATTGCATATATACCTTCAAAATCATGCATTAACATTAATTGGCATTTTTCCACAATTTTCTACATTTTTATTAATTTGCCCAGTATTTTATTTCTAATAAAGAATTACGAAATGGCATCACAAAGTATTTCAAAACATTTTTCGATTTAATATTACTATTTTTGGTCTTATTAAGTCCAAATCATTATATAAATAGCCAATTTGGCACCTTTTGGCTACAATTGCAATGACTTTGCAATTATGGCCCTTGCATATAATTTTTGTGTTATTTTTACCAGAAATTAGTCTTTTGTATTTTTAAATACTAAATAACTATTTTAAAATAATTTCTATGCATGAAATTTATTTTTTATAATTAGTAATTATTTTACAAATATTTTAACTAAGTTATTTGGGGTATTTAACAAATAGCTATTTTAATTTCAATTATGGCCTAATTAAACTAGCCCAAAACCCTTATAAACCAACACAGTATAACCCAGGCCCAAACCCCTACCTAACCCGACCCAAATCTTTTGGAGTCCTGGTAGTTGATCATTTTTTATCAACGACCCAGATCACTCCTTCCCTTAATTAACCTAAAGACTACCCTCCCAAACCCCTCATTTCCCTCTCCTCACTCTGCCGTCCCCCCTTCCCCTTCTCTCTCAAAGTCTCTCTAATCCTAACCCTAACTCTCCCTCATCGTCACTCATCCGCCGTCGACCATGGCGGTTTCTCACCACCCTCAGGCCTCTAATGACTCTCCTATGCTGGGTAATGCCGTCTCTAAGGTCCTCAAGGGATCAGGGTCAGTCCACCTACGACTTTGGTTCTGTATTGCTTGTTTCAGGCCGTCCTAGATCGATTTTGAGTAAGATCTTCCTATTTAGCTTTAAACCTATGGGTTTCTAAGCCTATATCTCCGTCTCTATGTTATTTTTTAAAAACCCTAATTTCGTCCTTTGGCTTTCTCAAATCTGTACAGATCTGAGATGGGTTAAACTTATTTCATGTGTTTTTATCAAGGTCTTCTAATTTTCGAGTGGCTTTTTCATTTTCCTAAACGAGGGTTTCCTGAAAATCCTTTCTTCAAAACGCTTTCTGACTTTAAGTGTTTAATCCTCTAATTATTATGTGTTTCGACTGATTTTGTTGAACTTTTCCTTAACCCTAACTAGCCTATGCTAAAACCCCAATTTTGACACTTTATTTTGATTCTGACCTTGTCCGTGTTATTTGATACATGACTATGTCATGTGCTTTGATTCACATGATCTCTCTTTCTTTTAATTTGAATGTCTTATGATTTTACCCTAATGTGCTTCTATTAGGGTTCTTGATTCAACTCTTGACTGATTCTATGTGTTTATACTTAGCTATATTTGTTATTCATGAAAAACCTATGTTATTTTCCTTAAATCAATATTATTTCGAGTCTTTGATTCACTGATTTGCTATACTGATACCTATGTGGTAATTTCTCGACCATTTTCCTATTTTCTATACCTTTTAATTATTTCTTGCCTTATTTTGATTAACTGATATACTTGCTGATTCTCACTAAGCGTTTCCTTAATTAAACTCTTGTGTATTTACCCCTAATTACCTACTCCGTACCTAAGTTTATTTGATTTTTTTCCTTAAATATTTGTCCTACTCTTGACCGTTTGTTGATTACCCCTTAATTAGAGGAAACTCTGCTGATTTTATGTATGATTGAATATGTAGTTTTCCCTAATTGCTACATAATTGATTCTTTACCTTATTATGTCTATCAACTCCTATATATACTCTCCTTCATTCTCACTTCTAGACACGAACACTAGTTAAAGATCTCTCTTACACTTAAAGCATCTCTGCTCTTTCTTGTTACTTGGTACTTTTCACTGGATTAGCTGGCTGTAAGCCAAGGCTAGTTATTGCACCACATCAGCTCTGTACTTTGTGTTTTTCTCTTCCTAATTGGTATGTCCTAATTCAATTTCAAAGTCTAAACTCTATGTGCTCTATTGTTGATTTAGTTCATTGATTATCCAGTCTTGTTTCTGCTTACTATCTTGTTGTTCAATATGCAACTAGTATGTCTAAACTACACTGCTTAATTGCTAGCATGTATGAATTTTGTCATGTTCAACTTGTGATTAACATGTCTAATTCTTCCTACTGCTTTATCCACATGTGTCAATCTGCTTGTTATGTATGTCAACATGTTTGAATTAGGAACACTCGTGATGCTTTCCTAATCTGTTCACTTATGTTACTGCTTGGTCTACTTTGCTAAGTTGTCTAGTGTTATAAAATAACTCTGGATAAGTGCTTTAATTGGACCAGTGTTAATATGCTTCTATATGGCTGTTTATGACCTTTGTCTTATGTCTCCACCACCTATTTGCTAATCAACTTGTTAATCCCATAAACCTTGGAAAACTTTTGTGCGTCCTGTGCTATTACTATACATTGAGTGTGTGCTCTATGTGTCCCTAATTCCCATAACCCTGTGTGAAAGACTCTTGTTTGAATAATGTTGGACTTATTGGTTCTATAACCCAATTAGGTTGTTTGCTGATTTTCTATCAGTGTTCACATTGTTTTCAAACTACTTTTCTACTAAATTAGTTCTACTTTAAAAAAAAACCTCTTTCTTATAGAGTCATTTCAGCAATGTTTTCTTATCAAAACCTTTTCAAAACTATGTCATGCACTCTCACTCTACTCTTAAGTCCTTAGGTTCTGCCCCTCCAGTATGTGTACCGCCTTGGGATCCTATTAAGATCCCTCTGAACTCCGACACACTGGGGCTGGCCCTTCCACACTGCACTTACTTAATCCCTATTATGAGAAGTCTAGGTGTGAGCACTGCCCAGGATCCTTGAGGTCCTTAGGGAACTTTGACACACCTGGACATGAAATTGGCTATGAAACCCTTGGCATTTGAGACTATTGAAGGCCTGTTATTCTCAAGTTGTATTTGGGACTTCTTCAGGCTCCCTATAGTTAGTTTTACTCTTCATTTATGTAATTCATTCAACCATTGATCTGTAATAATTATTTGTAAATAGATATTGGGGTGACTAGTGAAATGGGAGGGTAATGTATGGTACTGTGGTTAAACACTGGGAAGAAACCATATTTCTAGGCTTTATATTCTGCAAATCTGCATTAGAAGCCATGCCTTAGGACTGATGTGTGCATTCGAATCATGCTAAACATGCATTAGATATCCTCTTGTTAGGGCTTCACGTTTGTTGCTTCAGTATATCACTAATCCATGCTTTAATCTTGCAAATATGTTTTTTACTTATAAATCTTGTTATTAGGTTAATAAATCCCGCCTTAATAAAACAGTCATTCTTACTTGCATTTAGACATCATGATCCAGGAATTATATTTGCATTAGTTTGAATACGCCTAGTTCAACTAAAATAAGCAACCGAGCCTGAAAAGGTATAAAAATAATTCTGTATATGGATGCCATATTTCTGGACATAAACTGGTACAAATTCCCTTCTTTAGTCTGTGTCACCTATAACAACATGTTTGCAGGTTAAACAACTTCTAAACTATTCAACAATTCTTGTAAAAATGTGATTGCATACAGCCCCACGCCTAGACAAGACTTAGGAAATTAATCTCTATATAAACTGGAAACTGTGTTTTCATTGTGTTAAATTGCTTAAGTTTTACAGTTTTAAAAATCAGTAGGCAAACTGATTAGGACCCTGTCATTGAGTTTATGAAACAATGTTGCATATTCTGTATGTTAATGTTCACCTAGACATCCTGTCCTAGGATTCTTTTCCTAAAAAATCATCTGAATTTGTGGTTGAGACGTGCTGTTTATTTGCATTACATGTGGAGGTAAACATGAGCCTTCTAACTACTTCTTTCACTTACGTGCTAGTACTACCTGTTATTTGCTTGTCGCCTAGATTTTTCTCCTTTTAAATACCTTAGGGGGTTGTCTAGAACTGCCCATATTTAGAGGTCCTAAACTTCTCCAGGACCACAAGGAAGGGACAAGTATTAGCACGCTTAGAGTTCGTTAAATAAAACTAGCTTAATAACCAGTAAGGGGCGGGATAATGGGCAAGAAAGGATACGGTGACATGTGCGCCAATGCAACGTGTAGCCCCCCATTGAGGAGTGATTACCGGGCATTGCATGGATATGATCCTATAGGATAAATAACTTAGGACCCCTTTAACCCATTTACATATGTGTGCTTAGACTACTAATCTGTTAAAACCTTTATTTGTTTACATATGTGTGCTTAGACTGCTTAATTGCACTTGACTAATTCACAAAGTAAGTTTGGCCGGGACCCACCGTTGTGGACTTTGGGGGTGCCTAACACCTTCCCCATGAAGTGATTTCAAGCCCTTACTTAATCTTTGGTTATACATTTAGTGTTATAAATGACCCGTAAATAGGTTCCCTAACGCACCTTAATCCGTTAGGTGGCGACTCTTCAAATTCCTTATACCCTTTTTTCCCAAAAGGAAACGAGTAGTACCAATAATGTTAAAAACCCTAACTAATCTGAAAGGAGAAGAAAAAGGGGGCGCGACAACATGGCTACTCTGATGGGGATTTTAGGCTTTTACCATAACAAACCGCTTTGTGAATTTGTATAAACGTGTATTACTTTGTTAATACTTGCATCCTTTCCCTTTCCCCTTTATGTGCAATTAATTGTTCATTTTTCCAAGTATTTATTTTCTCAAAATGAAACTGACATGTTTCTTTGTTTCCTTCTATAACCGCTTTTCAATTATAACTGTTGTATTTATCGCTTTCATAATGTGCAAATACATGACAATATGCTATTTATTGCTTATTTATTGCTGCATAATCATGATCAACATCATACTCCACTCGTGCCTATACAAATCCTATAGTAACGCTTGATGAGTGGTTGCGCTCTTCCAATTTATATGACCCCCTAAATTCGGAAAGGATTATTTGCAGTAAAACCAGTCAATCAGCGATGCAGTCGATGGTTCCGTGCCTTTCCCCCTCGAGTTGTCCGCTCGAGCGTACCTGTACAGACCCTCACAAAAACCTTACTCTTGTTATATTGTGCATGCATCATGGTCAAACCTAGCCAAGTTAATTTGTTGTCCCCACAATAACCCTTTAAGACAAGCCTCTTCCAAAATTCAACCGGGGTTTTCACAATCCCGACGGACACGATCACGTTATGTGCATTAATTTGGATAACTAAATGATTGTATGCTAATCATAAGTGTATAAATAGTCGAGTCTGGTGGGGGAATAGGGCCTAACCATCTTTGTCTTGCAGAGAATGAGGAACGAGGTCCCCAGATTTGGTATGGTTAGTAATATTCCACCAATGCTCTTAGACTGGCGGGAAGACCTTTCGTCCAGTGATGAGAAACACGTGAAGAAGTATCTGGGCAATTTGCCGTCTCATTTAAACATTCAGCCAAATAATATGCTATTTGAGGCCACTACCTTTTTTTGGGATAGTGAAAGAGCTTTATTCCGCTTTGGGAATATTGAAATGACGCCACTCTTAGAAAAGATAGGAGGACTAGCTGGACTGGTTTGGGAAAGCCCCGGATTGTTGGTACCTGAGAACCGCATGGGAAAATTTTTTATGAAAATGATGGGGTTAAAAAAAGCGCTGAATTGGAATGTCTGAAACAATCCTATGTACCTTTCGAGTACCTATTGAAAGATACAATCATAACAAATCATACCGTACCTATCATGACGAGTTTGCCTTCACGTCTCTAGGTCACATCCACCGCACGCTCTTTGTCGGGAACACTATCAAGCCCAGAAAGCATACAATGAACATGAGGAGCAGGTGGTAACCATGGCCTTGATGGAAGGAATCGATGGGAAAACCTTCAGCATTGTCCCTATGATCCTAGCTGATATTTATCGAGCCTTGGAGCGTTGTCAAAGAGGGGTTAAACACTTCGACGGTTGTAACTTATTGCTACAGTTGTGGCTCTTAGAACATCTTCAAAAGGGTCAATATCGCCAAGAACGTCCGCGAAGGGCTTGGAATGACCACATTGATTTCCATCACCCCAAGTGGATGACCTACATTCCAGACAGATTTGCTCAGCCAGAAACCGCCAAAGAGTCGTTGGAATTCTTTGATAATCTGACCGAGGAGCAGGTGTAGTGGATGTTCGAATGGTTCCCGACAGACGAGTTCATCATCAGGTCCAGGGATGCACCGCACTTAGTGCGGATCTGGTTGAGAGGTATATATCTTTATGTTCCTCTCCGAGACATGAGGCAGGCGGGCAGAAAGAAAGTTGTGCCTAGGGTTGTCAAGATGGGTCACTTTATAGCAGATTTCCAGGACGACGACGTCCCCTACAAGTGCCAAGCTCAACACATGTGGCACTCTAAAATCATCATGGAGAAAAATACTATTGAACCAGACAGGTACCATGCAAGATGTGCACCTTTTTATTCAACACGGTTGGAGGACAACTTGGATGGGCTAGTGAGGTCGGGAATCAGCCGAGGCAACAGAATCATAGATGATGATGTTTTGGCTCAGGTCAGGTACAACCAGCTGCGCAAAAGGATCCACGATTCTGAGAACAAGCACCATGAAATACATAAGACCAACAAGAGGTTGATCAAGGAATGAAAAGAGATGATTGTCCTTTCTAATAGGAAGTTGGAATACCTAGTGTAACGACCCAGCCGTTCGTTTTGTGTGTTGGGACTCCGCTCCGGTGAATGACTCTTTTCGTAGCGGCTACTCGTGCCTTATGACTTGTGTGGGAAGGTAGTTCGAGATTCGGAAGTGATTTGGCCAGTTCAGGAACACTTGGTTCCTGAAGGCTAGCCTATTTGGCTAATTTTGGTTCCGAGCAGCGTTTCGAGCAAACGACCTCGGAATCGAGTTCTGACAGCTCCAGCAGCTCCGGATGATGATTTCGGACTTGGGAGTGTGATCTCCTCGGGTTTCTGATGACCCGGGAGTATTTCGGCACCTGAATTGGAATTCAGGACTCCATAATATTTGTAAATCAGCCTGGAATTTGACCTCGTGATATCATGGTCCGAATGGAATTCCGGAACTGGCAATAGTTCCGTATAGTCATTTATGACTTGTCCGCAAAATTTGGGGTCATTCCGAGTAGTATAGACCCGTTCGGCGTATTGATGAGCCATTTGATTTTTCTTGAAATCCTAAGTTTGATCTAAGGGGTTTTTTAGAGTGATTCTTGGTTTGTATGATGTTTTTAGTGTTCTGGGAGCTCAAGCGAGTCCGTCATGTGATTTAGGACTCGTTGGTATTATTTGTCGAGGGCTCGGGTGGGCCCAGGGGTCTCCCGGACCCCGAACGGGGTCAAAAACCAGAAATTGAACTGCTAGTGGGAATTTGCTGGTGTGACCGCACCTGCGGTCCATGAGCCGCAGGCGCGAGTCTCGCACCAGCGGGAACTCAAATGCAGGCGCGGCTCCTTCTGCAGGAGCGGCCTTTCCTCCGCAGGAGCGGCTCCGCAGGAGCGGACCAGACTCCGCAAGCGCGAGAAATCCCCAGGGTCCAGGCCGTCGCAGGTGCCGCCAATTTCCCGCAGGTGCGAGAATTCCCCCCAGTGCCCTGGCCTTTTTCCGCAGGAGCGACCCTTTTCCCGCAGGTGTGAGTCCGCACTTGCGATCCAAAGGTCGCAGGTGCGGAAACTTCTGGGCAGACCTATAAATAGCCTTTTCGTGAATTTTCATCCAAAAATCAATTTTTCCTCCATTGTTAACGACCCCAAGAGCTCCAGAACGACTGTTTCAGCCCAATTACCTCAGGTAAGTAATCCTTAACCCTCCGCATGTCAATTTCTTCCGTTCTTTGAGAATTTCCTCTTCCTAATTCATTGAAATTCATAAGAAATTGTTGGGGGAAGAAAGAGGGGTTTGATCAAAATGTGAATTCTGATTTATTGGCCATTGAGGGATGATTAATTGAGTTAATCTTGATCCTTAAGCGACGTATAGCGCGTTTCTTCAAGAAATATATTTTTTCCGAACGCCGAGGCTCGGATTTAAATTTGCCAAGTATGTCAAGAATGTGTTTTTAAGGGAAATCCTTAATAAATCCTCCTCGAATCTTCCTAAATTGATATAATAATGTGTTTTTGACTAGTGTCAAGCCATCGAGGGTGATTCGGAGGATTCGTACGTCTTGTTGATAGGTCCGTTGGCCGGAGGAGCACTTGTCCAGGTGAGTCTCCTTTCCAAACTTTGTAAGGGGGAAATGTCCCCTAGGCTCTTGATTGCTAATTGTGCTCGTTGAGGGGGGCTACATACGTACCACGTGACGAGAGTCCGTACGTGGCATTTATATTGTATATCGGGTAGCCGTAGGACCCACGAGCATGTTCTAACTGTTTGTTTGATATTATCTGATGTTTTGTACGAGTTATTACTGATATTTGATGAAATTGAGCTCTGATAGCTGCGAATTAAATGTACATAATATTCAGATAAGAATTATGAACTTCATCAATTGAGTAATTGTGTTACTCCTGGTATAATTGATAAAGAGCAAAGATCTAATGAGATAAATGAGTTGTTGAGCTGGATGAAGGTGGTTAAAAATTCCTTCTTATACTTGAATAATGAAATAAGTCTTGATAATGAGCTGTTGAGCTAAATGAAGGTGGTTAAAATTCCTTCTCGTACTTGAATAGTTCAATCCTGGTAATATTATTAGCAAAGAGGATAATATGATGAAAATCCTAACTTTGGCTATCAAGTGAGGTGTGAGTATCCGATCCCGTTGAGTGTGGGCGAGTCCGTACCACGGTGTCTACATATACACATATATATATGCATTCATGCAGTCGCATACATGCATTCATGGCCCCCGAGGCACAGGTTTGATTCGTGATCGGGGAGAACTTATATTTCCTTTGCCCTTGTGTCACAGGTTTGATTCGTGATCGGGGAGAATTTCACTTATGCTTTACTTGCCCCTGAGTCACAGGTTTGATTCGTGATCAGGGAGGAATT
>ML269042.1:0-17909 GCA_005239495.1 Nicotiana undulata
TGTGAGGGCACTTGATTCATGAAGGAAAGGTAATGTCAGTGACCTCTATGTTAGAGTAAGTGGGTGAACTGTGAATAATGCGTGGTACTTGTGAGTCAAATCTTGAGGTGAAGATGTTACGCTTTTGTGCTTAGTTTATTTTAAATATTCTTGGGGTGATGAGTTAGGAGAATTTCTTAAAAAGGCCATGTCTATATAAAGTGTAGTTTGATTGCTCGAGGACGAGCAATGGTTTAAGTGTGGGGTAGTTTATGATAGGCTATAATTACATATTTAGTCGCTTATTACACGCTAGTTTACTGCACTTTAATTGAGTTTGAGCTTTAATCGCTAGTGTTTTGCACTAATTATGTGTTTTATGCCTTGTAGGAGTGATTCCGAGCTATATAGATGTTATGTAATGAATTTAAGTGATTTGGAGCTTTGAAGTCTGAGTAAAAGCTCAAGGAATTAAGTTGGGATCGTGCTCGGGGGTCAAATTTGATAGTTGAGAACAAACGACGACTCGAGGAGGCATATTGCGCACTGTCTAGTAAAATGGACATAACTTTTGGCTCCGGACTCCATTTGGGCTATACAATATATGGTTGGAAAGATAACTCAAAGGGCTACAACTTGTATGTTTTACGTTTTTCGAAATTCCAAATGGAACAGGGCCGCGGTCCTACCGCGACCGCGGTGCAACAGCAGCGGAAGGCAGTCTCAGGTTCAGAGAGCTTGTTTGGCCACGGTCCTGGCGTAACCACGGTGCGACCGCGGCAGGACACGTAAAATTCAGGGACTAAAGTGCAAAACACGGAATTTTAAGCCCCAAAACCCTATATAAACTTAAGGAATTCTCCCAAGAGAGGGGAGAATCGGTTTTGAAAGTAGAAAACATCAAAAGCAAGGGCAAGAGGCAAGGAGGAACATTGGGCATCAATCTTTATTCTCCTCTTTTGTTCTTTTATCATTGACTATGAATTCTTTTGTAGTTTTTGTTATTATTATGAGTAGCTAAATACTTTAATCTAAGGTTTTGGTGGAGCCCGTTGGGGATAAACTCGTTGGCATGTTAGTATTGTTGTGAGTTGATTAATTATCTCTATTTGTTTAACTACGTTTTGATTGTAGTTAGTTGAAGGCCCCTCAACTAGCGGTTCCTATTTATTATGTATCTGCTTGAGAAAGAGTGCATATTTAGGTAGTTGTTGAACAACACCACTCCCGGAGTATAGACGAAAGTCATAACCGAGGGTTTAGAGGTTGGGTTAGAGATAATATATCTTGGGTGCAATCTAAAGTGAACCGTAACGTAAATATAGCTAGCGTAGCTCGAGAGAGTACGTCTAGTAAATTGTCATAAATGCTTGAGAAATATTTACGATAACTGGAGAGTTCATAATTGATAAAGACAACCAAATCAAAGCTCTAAGAACATACAACTAGGAAAGAACCAATGGGGGAATTAATTGCCTTAGACTTTTATTCCAATTGTTTGCAACTGCTTGATAGTTACTCTTAGTTTTATAGATTCAGTTAGCTGTAGTAGTAATCACAACACCAATTGTTATTCATAAAGTTGAGGAGGTTGACTAGTAAAAATTTAGTATTTTACAAGCTTCTTTTGATACGTTAAGTCCCTGTAGGATCGACTCTGGGCATAATACCCCAGATTATATTTGCAACGCTCGCTTAGTCTTTTATCAGACACAGTTGAGCGTGATCATTATGTTATGTGACTTATTGGTATGTCTGGACGGGGTCCTGAGGGGCTCGGGTGAGTTTCAGATAGGTCTAGGTTGCGTTGCGCTCGTTTTTTATATTTCAACGTCGTTTCTTCAAGCATAAATGGTACCACATTAAGCGAATGATCTCTAATTTCTGTTTAATTGAAACATTATATCTGTATCGTAATTACATTGCCATAGAAAAAAAGAATCGTCGAATTTTGACATCGTATGAGGAAGTTATGCTCATTTTAGTGTCGGAGAAGAGAGCTGGTGCTGGTGTTTCGCAGATGCGAAGTTGGGTCCGCATCTGCGACTCCACGGTGCGAAAAATAGTCTGCAAAAGCGGAAATGACAGCTAGAAAAGCGCAGGTGCGGAGTTTTTGTCGCAAAAACAAAAATCCCTGTGTATAAAAAAATCAGATTGCGTTCTTTTGGTATTTTGAGCATATCTTGAGTTCTAGAGTTCCGATTTAGGTGATGTTTGTGGAGTTCTTCTCGTATTTTCATGGGGGTCAATATCCATTTATTCCTTTTGTATTTTAATTTGATCACTGAAGTTCATGTTTTAATTAATCCATATTTTGATTAGAGAATTGGGGGTTTTATCGTAAAAAATTCTAAAGTGAATAATTGAGTTTTAATCATCGATTCGGAGTCGGAATTGGATAAAATTAGTATGGTTGGACTCGTACTTGAATGGGTTGTCGTATTTTCTGAGTTTTATTGGGTTATGAGGTGCGGGTCCGTGTTTAATTTTTGGGTCGATTCTAGGCTTTTGATTATAGATTTGATTTTTATCAATTGGGTTTGTTTCCTTTGGCGTTAATTGTTATATTTGTGTTAGTTTCAAGCCATTGCAAGGTCGATACGCATGGGATGGCATTTTTGGAGCATCGTTTGGCTTGCACGGTATTGGAATTGGCTGGTTTGAGATAAGTAACTCTTATAAACTTAGTGTTGATGGTATGAAACCCCGAATTACGTGATATTTGATTGATATTTAGGTGACACACATGCTAGGTGACGGGCGTGCACCCTGTGAATTATGACTCCTGTCACGACCTAAAAACCTAATCTGGGTCGTGATGACGCCCAACAACGAGGTTAGGCAAGCCAACATATATTTCATTAAGTGTTTCTTTTTACTTGATTCAATTATTCACCCATTTACCGAATTTAACAAGTTAAACCATGATATCGAAAGATAATAACTCAGTGGTAGATAAAATAGCTATAAAGAAGTGTGAGCCAACAGACGGGCATCTATATATATACAGCCCAAAATCCCTAAATAACCACTGTGTGTGTGCCAGGAACTAGTGTCACGAGTGTCACGGGCATACTAACAGGATAATCAAAAGATAGAATATACAATCCCACTGTTTGAATAAATAGACAGGAAACAAAAGTAAATTAAACTCCATGGTGTTGCTAGGGAATCGCCAGAAGAAGCAGCTCACTGTGAAGTCAGGTCCCCTATGGTCAATATCTAGCTCCGATCTGATAACCAGATGCACCAGCCTCAGAACCTATACAGTTAAGTACATAAGTGCAGCATGAGTACATATTAAATAAATATGTACCTAGTGAGTATCCCGTCTAATCTCGAAGAAGTAGTGACGAGAGGTCGACTCAACACTCACTAAGGTCCAACAATATAATATGCGACAGGATATAACAAAAAACAGTAGGCATGTAAGACAGTAAGTAGCAGTTACGTATAAAGCACAGGGATCCAAGTAAATACTGAAACAAATAACAATGTCCGCTTTCTTTCCCCAAAATATCTAACACAAGTCAATATCCATGAAACAGTGCCAAATACTCATGTGCACACAGGAATAATACAACCGCCCGGAGTCATAAGGAAAATACCTATGCACTGCTGAGGATTGAACGACCCGTCCCATAAGTGCATTCTTACCATAGTCATGTTTGCGCACTGCCGAGGGTCGAACGGCCAGAACCATAAGTGCGTCTTTCAAATTTATCATATCCGTGCATCTTTTAATCCGCCGTGGCGTACGGCCCGCTCCCATGAGAGTGGGGGAAATCACACATCGCTCGCGGAATGTAAATTGCGAAGGGGTCACATGCACACACAATAACTTTTAAAACCCACTTTCCATAACCAATTCCTTTCAAATCAACACTTTCCATAAAATCTCAGAGAAACAATACTATACATAACATGGTCTCATAGCATATATGGCATTACAAGGAAGCATATAAGGCATTACAAGGAAGCATATAAGGCATTACAAGGAAGCATATAAGGAATGCTGTGGGCCTAACTACCCGGACATAACAATGACAGCCGCTACGTACGGACTCTCGTCACTGGGTGAGTACGTAGCCCCCAACAAAATTACACATAGCATTTAAATAACCTAGGGGGACAATTCCCTCTTACAAGGTTAGAAAGGAGACTCACCTCGTGTCGAATCTACCTCTCGGACCGCGAATGCGCCCGAAACTCTGAACTTTACACCCGAGGACACGCAACTAGCCAAAAGGTGTACAATTATATCAATGCATGCTCAATGTGGGTAACTTATCATATGTATTCAATAAAATCATCATTCTTGAACAATTCCCAAAATTGAACCCCAAGCCCGCACGCTCGAATTCCGAAAATTCTCGAAGGAATCACTCACCCAAAGCCTAAGGATCGATAATATACGACTTTTACTTGAATTCATAGCAATAATTGAGCAATTAACCAATTTCCTCAAGAACCCTAAATTTACACCCAAATCTTGATTTTCAATGATCTAGTAGTTAATCCCATTAATAATTCATGTATTAAACTAGTAATAGGGAGGAATTAACTTACCTCTATAGTAGCTAGGTCGTGGTGTGTTCTTCACAAGATCACAAGTCTCAAATGGAGGTATGAAATGAAAAGAGATGAAGAAATCCCGTATTTTAAAGAATATATACTGCTTGGCCTACAGAGGTTCCGCACCTGCGGTCTCGCGCCTGCGAGCTGGGGCTCGCACCTGCGGAGTTGGAAGGGAAGGACTAGGCCCGCACCTGCGGAGCTGGAGACCGCACATGCGGCTACGCTCCTGCGGAATTTGATGCGCACCTGCGAGATTCCTGCACCTGTGACTGGGCAACCGCACTTGCGGTCACACCAGAAACAGGTGCACCAACAACTATTTTAGCTGGTTTTTGACCTCGTGTGGTGTATGGGAGGCACCTGAGCCAACCCGAGCCCCCGTACAAATATACCAACAAGTCCTAAATCATAGTACGGACTCGCTCGAGCCTTCGAAACGCCCAAAACAACGCTAAATCTCAAAATCACACCCCAAAACCCCTAAAACCATAACTTTAAGAACTTCAAGTTCTTGATTTCTATATCGATGCACCGTACCGACCTATACAACTCGGAATGACATCAAAATTTGCAGACAAGTCATAAATGGCATAACGGAACTATTCCTCAACTCGGAATCACATTCGGACCTCGATATCATAAATTCCCGTTTCAAACCAAATTTCAAACTTAAGGAAATCCTTATTTCTATATTGGGCGCCAAAATGCTCCCGGGTTATCGAAAACACATTTCGAACATATGCCCAAGTACGAAATCATCATACGAAGCTACTGACACTGTCGGAACTCGATTCCGAGGTTATTTGCTAAAAATGTTGACCGAAGTCAAACTTGGCCAAATAGGCCAACCTTAAGGAACCAAGTGTTCCTATAATGCTCAAAACACTTCCAAATCCTGAACCACCAGCCCCCGCAAGTCACAAATATCAGAAGCCGCTATGGGAAGTCTTATTTAGGGGAACGGGGTCCAATAGCATAAAACGACCGGTCGGGTCATTACATTCTCCCCCTCTTAAACAAACATTCATCCTCGAACGGGACATGAATCGTACATGAAGTGTTGAATATATGTGGATATCGGCTCCGCATGTCCTCATCGGACTCCCAAGTTGCCTCATCGACTGGTTGGCCCCTCCACTGAACCTTCACAACAGAAACTCTCTTAGACCTCAACTGGCGGTCCTGTCTATCAATAATAGCAACTGGCTCCTCCTCGAAGTCCAACTTATCATCTAACTGAATAGTTCTGAAATCAACCACGTGAGAGAAATCAACATGATATCTCCGAAGCATGGATACATGAAAAACCGGATGAACTCCGAATAAAGTGGGAGGTAAAGCTAGCTCATAAGTAACCTCTCCGACTCGACTCAATACTTCGAAAGGACCTATAAACCTTGGGCTCAACTTGCCGTTTTTCCCGAATCTCATAATGCCCTTCATCGGTGAAACCTTTAGCAGAACTTTCTCTCCCTCCATAAATGCTATATCACGCGCCCTCTGATCCGCGTAACTCTTCTGTCTGGAATGTGCTATGCGGAGCCTCTCCTGAATCAAATTCACCCTCTCCAAAGCATCTCTCACCAGATCAGTGCCATATAATCTAGCCTCACCGGGCTCAAACCACCCGTAGGAGAACGACACCGACGGCCATACAAAGCCTCGAATGGGGCCATCTCGATGCTGGACTGATAACTATTATTGTACGTAAACTCAGCCAAAGGCAAGAACTGGTCCCACTGACCCCCAAACTCAATCACACAAGCCCTGAGCATATCTTCCAATAGTTGAACTGTACGCTCTGCCCTGATAAATAATAGTAATATCATAATCCTTCAACAACTCAAGCCACCTGTGTTGCCTCAAGTTAAGATCCCTCTACTTGAATAAGTGTTGCAAACTGTGGTGGTCTGTATAAACCTCACAAGACACACCATACATAGTAATGCCTCCAAATCTTTAAAGCATGAACAATCGCCGCCAACTGTAAGTCGTGCACATGATAATTCTTCTCATGAACCTTCAGCTGGAGCGAAACATAAGCAATAACTCTCCCATCCTGCATCAACACACATCCCAACCCGACGCGTGAAGTGTCGCAATACATAGTTTACATCCCAGAACCGGAAGGCAAAGTCAGAACTGGTGCTCAGGTCAATGCTGACTTGAGCTTCTGAAAGCTCGCCTCACACTCGTCGGACCATCAAAATGGGGCATTGTTCTGAGTCAATCTAGTCAATGGAGCTGCAATAGAAGAGAATCCCTCCACAAATCGGCGATAATAGCCTGCTAGACCCAGAAAGATCCTGATCTCTGTAGCTGAAGTAGGATGCGGCCAACTCTGAACTGCCTCAATCTTCTGTGGATCAACCTTGATACCTTCTCCGGTTACCACATGCCCCAAGAACGCCACAGAATCTAACCAGAACTCACACTTGGAGAACTTAGCATATAGCTTCTGTTCCCGCAAGGTCTGGAGCACAACCCTCAAATGCTGCTCATGCTTACCCAAGCTCCGTAAGTAAATCAAGATGTCGTCAATGAAGATAATGATGAAGGAATCAATATACGGCATGAATACCCTATTCATCAAGTCCATGAATGCTGCTGGGGCATTAGTAAAACCAAAGGACATCACTAGAAACTCATAGTGGCCATATCTCGTACGGAACGCAGTCTTTGGAACATCTGAAGCCCGAATCTTCAACTGATGATACCCTGATCTCAAATCAACCTTAGAAAACACACGAGCACACTGCAACTGGTCAAATAAATCATCAATGCGCGGCATAGGATACTTGTCCTTAATGGTAACCTTATTCAACTGGCGGTAATCAATACACATCCGCATAGATCTATCTTTCTTCTTCACAAATAGGACTGGAGCGCCCCATGAAGATACACTCGGCCTGATGAACCCCTTAGCCAACAACTCCTCAAGTTTCTACTTCAACTCTTTAGGAGCCATACGATACGTGGGAATGTAAATAGGCTGAGTATCTGGAGCTAAATTGATACAAAAGTCAATATCACGATCCGGAGGCATGCCTGGAACGTCTGAAGGAAACACATAAGCAAACTCTCGAACAACTGGTACTGAATCCATAGTCGGAGACTCGGCGGTGGTATCTCGCGCATAAGCAAGGTAAGACAAACAACCCTTATCGACCATATGCCGAGCCTTCATGAAGGAAATAACTCGGCTGGGTGCACTAACTGAAGAACCTCTCCACTCTAGCCTAGGCGACTCAGGCATGGCTAAAGTAACCGTCTTGGCATGGAAATCTAGCACATCATGATAGAGAGATAGCCAATCCATGCCTCGGATAACCTCAAAATCAATCATATCAAGCAATAAAAGATCTGCTCTGGTCTCGAAACCGCAGAAAGTGATCACATTAGACTGATAGACCCGGTCTACCACCACAGAATCGCCCACAGGAGTGGACATATATATAGGAGAACCCAAGGAATCACGAGGAACACCCAGAAATTGAGCAAATAGTGATGAAACATATGAATAGGTGGATCCTGGGTATAATAATATTGAAGCCTCTCTACCACATACTGAGATAATACCTGTGATCACGGCGTCTGAGTCCACTGCATCTGATTTTGCCGGAATAGCTTAGAACTTTGGCTGGAGCACCTGAAGACCGAACCCCTCCAGAGTGAACAGAAGCTGACTGACCTCCTCTTGACTGGCCTTCACCCCTGGAACGACCCCTGTCGACCTGTCCTCCACCTCTAGGTGGCCGAACTGCTGTTGCTGAACCCATAGGCTGATAACCCTGCTGCACTGCCTTGCCCCGATACTTGGGAAAATTCCTCTTTATGTGGCCTGGCTCCCCACACTCGTAACATCCCCCAGGCACCATAGCCTGCTGCCCGAAGAAGAAGACCCCTGAATAGATAGGAAGCGATGTGGACCCTCTGGCATAGCACTGAAATATGGACGGGAGGATCTCTGGTGACTGGAATAATCGTTGGGTGAACCCTGGGTAGCTGGAGGACGGTAGGAACGCTCTGGCATGGCACTAAGCTGAGGCCTCACTGAACCACCTCGAGGAGGTAGTGGAGGTGCTGAATATAAAAGGTGTGCTGGGATGACCACCCCCGAACTGACCTCTGCTCCTAGTCGAAGCATCCCTGAAATCCCCTGAGAACCTGGCCCTATATTCTTGCTGACCCTGCTCCCTTCTCCTCGACCGATAACCCTCGATCCTGCGAGCAATCTCCACTACGAGCTGATAAGGGGTACCCATCTCCACCTCTCGATCCATGGTGGACCTAATACCCGGATGCAATCCTGCTACAAACCTTCGCATCCTCTCGACATCTATAGGCAATATCATGAGTGCATGGTGAGATAGCTCTAAAAACCTGGCCTCATAATCTGTCACCGACATTTGCCCCTGCTCCAGCCGCTCAAACTGACCCCGCAGCTCTTCCATCTCCGAGGGTGGAACATATCTGTCCAAGAACATCTGTGTGAACTGCTCCCAAGTAATCGAAAGAGAACCTGCTGGCCTGCTGATTATATATGACTGCCACCACCTGCGAGCTCTGCCCTCTAACTGAAAGGTAGTGAAGTCGACCCCATGGGACTCCAAAATCCTCATGTTGTGTAGCCTGTCCCTGCACCTGTCAATAAAGTCCTGGGCATCCTCGCCCTGATCACCCCCGAAGACTGGAGGGCACAATCGAGTCCATCGGTCCAATAACTTCTGCTAATCGCCCTCTGCAACTGGTCTAGGCTCTAGTGCTGCTGCTACAGGCTAGACCCCACCCACATGTAGTGTACCTGGGGTATGATGTGCTGCTGCTGCCTGTCCTGCGGCCTGGGCAGTAGGGGTCTGAACTCCTCCTCCCGCCTGAGAAGTGGCAGGATCTACTGGAAATAGGCTAGCCTGGGACATGGTGTCCATGATGTTGATACCCAATTTTTTCTCAAATTATTTTTTTCAAACTTGCATATACGCTTTCAAAATCACTCTTTATAATAATTGATATTTTTCCATATCTTTATCAAAATTATTTTTTATACTTATTTAATATTTCATATTCAATCATCATCCATAAATTATGTTAAATAATTTCAAAATGTTCCCCAACTCGGTATATCATTTTTATCCATCGCGATTTTAATTATTTCATAAATTAGCCAATTGGGCATTATCTAGCTATAATTACAATAATTTTGCAATTATATCCCAATTGTACACTTTATGTTATTTTAATTCGATAACTAGTCACTTTTACGTAATATTATTTAATTGCCTTAATTTTATTTATTTAAACATAATTTCATTTTTTATATATAATTATTGGTTGTTTTACTAATTATTTATCTATTTTTGGGGTATTTAATAATCGGCCACTTTTTATTTAAAATCTAGCCTAAATCAAACCCCAACCCATCAGATTAATTAACCCAGCCCAGCCTTATAACTCTACCCGGCCCAACCTCTCCAATCAATTCTGAGCCGTTGATCAAAATAGATCAACGGCCCAAAATTTAATTTCCTAAATTAATTCTAACCAACCCCCCCCCCCCCCCCCCCCCCGTCTCTCATTCTTTCACGACGATTCTCTCTCTATCTCTCTCTGTATCCTCTAGTTCTCTCTAGAAGTCTCTTCGACTTCCCCTTATCCGATTGAACCTGTCTGTCTTCTCCGGTTGGTTTCTCACCGGAAACCTTGGTGCTTCATCACTTCATGGTCATTTACTTACCCATCGCCGGTCCAGTGAAACCCTGGGGTTCTCAGGCGAGCTCGGAGCGGTTCTCTTGCCTCTCATGGTCCCATGCCACTTTTCCGGCCTTCCCGGCCGTCTGAGTAGTGATCTACAACCGGTCCTAACCTAAACCGGTGCCATCTCTAAGGTTCTTCCTTTCTCTGGGTACCACAAAACCCTACCTCTTTGTATTTTTTTTGATTTCTTTTAAGATCTACTCTAGGATCTACAGTATTATGAAGCTTTTCACGTTTTTCTCTGAAAACCCCATCTCTAAACTATTTTTAAATTTTTTAATTTAGGGTTTTTGTATCACCTTTCAAAATGGGTTTTTAACTTCTAATTTTAGTGATTTCTACTGTATGTTGAATGATTCTTTCATATTCTATGGCTCTCTCATTTATTATGTTAAAAGCCCTAATTCTTTTAGCCTGTTTGATTATGTGTGCTTGCTCTCCTGTAGAGCCATTTATGTATTTTCTATGATTCTCGTTGTTAGAGGTTTAATCCTCTACTGCTCTATGATTCCTTGCTTAGGTTTCTCTGATTTTCATGCTATTTCATTGACTATCAAGTCTGATTATTGGTTAATGACTGTTTGCCAAATACTTCACTGATTCCATGCCAAAGCTGTGACATCTTTTGAATCTATAATTATGCATCGATTTTTGAATTGTTTTCTTATTTACAAAATGTTTTCCTTAATCAACATTGATTCTTTGTGACTTCCAGTCTTACCCATAATTCTGTGATTGATTTGAGTTCTATCTTATTTATGTGCAATCCATATTTTCCTTTTTTAGAAGCACTCTGTATTTGGCTGTTATTATATGCTATATGATTTTGCTGCCCTATTATAATAAAATCAGTTTACAGATTGATTCTTTTCCTTATCTAATTGTATTGGTACCGTTTGAACTTGACTCCCTAATTAAAGGAGTCCTTGTCCTTAATTGATACTAATTGAACATTCTTTCCATAATTGTGTTAAAACTAGGACTCCTTACCTTATGTGCTTACTCGTTTTCAACATTATAAATACTCTGTCCTCTTTTGCATAACACACACACGAATATATTGATACACTGACACACACACACACACAAACACTGAGTAAATTGCTCTGAAACTGCTGTGTTTCCATACACACCTCTTCTTGCTCTTTACATCAATTGTTGACTACTCAGTTGGCTAAAAGCCAAAACTGAGTAATCCTTGTTGCTTTCTTATTCCTGCACACTGCTTTCCTACTACTCTCTTGTTTTGCATACTACTGTTGCTGCTCTACCTCTTTGCACTTTGCTGTTATATACCCTTGACTGGTATATTCCTAATTTAAGTTTACAGTGTCTCCACACATTATGTTTCAGTTCATGTTAATCTACTTGTTGTTCCTTTTGTGCTTTATCTTATGGTTCTACTGCCTACCATGTAACTAGCATGCTTTTATGATTTCCCCTTCCCTTTTAGTATAAGATGTCTCCTGCTTTACCTTGTATGATCTACTATAACCATGTTTTACCCCTATGGAGTTAGCATGCCTGTTTGTCTATGCGATCATCCTTTTCTTGTCTCAACATGACTGCTGTTACTTGTTTGTTCTTATCATCTACTTAGCTTATCATGCTACAGACCTGTGTTCCCTCCCCATGACACCTAAAGACTATATGATTCTGACTCTATACCTAATATGTGACTCTATGATGCTTTATGACAACTATGTGATAATTATTTGAGAACTGGTAACCCTATTCTAATGCTGGCATGTGAATTAATTGTCCCCAACTCCCTATCCTTGTTTGTGTTTGTTTTCTTGAACTCTCTATATGCTGAATTGTGGTTGCACTACTTCCCCCTTTGCAAATTGTTTTCATAAATTCTTACATTGTCCTCTGAAGTTATATTTCAAAATCTTACTTCAAAACTACTTTCAAACTCAACTCTTTTTAAACTACAAACACATCTCACTACTCTTAGACTTTAGGTTCAGCCCCCTTTCGTGTGAGCACTGCCTTGGGAACCCCTGAGTACCCATTGAACTCTGACACACAAGGCTGGCATTCCACACTGCACTTACTCATTCCTGGCTAGGGTACTTGGGTGTGCGCACTGCTTGGGATCCCCTGAGATCCTTAGGAACTCTGACACACCTGGGTTATAAGAGGTCTTGGCATATGGCATGTTGGATCTGGTACTTGGTCCTACTGTTAGTCTCCCTATAGTGTAACTTCTTAATTTTCTTATTCATTTGTGTAATTTATGCAACAATGGTCTGTAATAACATGTAAATGAATAATTGGGGCTGGATAGTGAATGTGGGAGGGGACTATGCATGTTTAGTATAGTGTGGGTAGAGACCATGACTATAGGATTTTACTTACCTGTGTGTGCAATAGTATCATGATTAGGACATACATACCATGCATTAGAAACCATGTTTAGGTTGTCTACTTCAGCAACTCTACTACACTCATGTCTATTTTATAAATCTTGTTCACAGCTAATAACAATAATAAAGTAATAAACTGCTATAACGTTACTGCTGCTGCATTTTCATAAGTACTACATCTAGAAATCATGTTTTAGGTACCAATGCATGCATTAGATACCATGTTCTCTAGGACTTTACCTCCAGCATGTCTGTTTTAACTTATATTCTATTGAACACTTAAGAAGTATGTATTAAACTTAACAACCTCGCTAAAAATGTGTTAAATGGCTAAACATTTTATGCAAAACTCAACACTGTCTTCAATGTATTACCCATTGTCTTTTAAAATCAAGGTTAAAGACTTGCATTCAGATTTTATAAAGAATAAAAAGTCAGTATATATTTCAGACGCCTAGGCAAACCATAGGTTCAATACTTATAAAAACCAGAATCAACTGTTTTATGTCTTGCCTGTATTAAAAAGTGGTCTTTAAAACCAATCAATCCTTTTTTTTGAAATCCTTAAGACTTTACTGTTTGTTACCATCCTCAACTCATGCTTTGTCTATAAATTGCTGAACTTTCAAAACCATTTGCCCTTTCTTTTCGAAATACATGCAAATCACTATGTTATTTAAAAGTCATGCTTTACTTTTAATTACTGGTTTTTTCTAAAATTATTCATTTACTTTCACTGAGAGTTTTTCATTAAACTGATGTGCGTTCTTTAAACTCCTGCTCCTGCCTTTAAAATACTGGATTTCCAAAATCAGTCACTCCTTTCGGCAAATCACTCTGTATATTTTCAAATACTCCATTTTATCCCTCTTTTGTTACTAAGTTATTTTCGAAATATTCATTTGCTAAAACCCTCTAATACCTATTGTTTTCCTACTCAAATTCCTGTTTTAAGTTCTGAATTTGAGACTTTTATTGTGTTTGAGACGTGCTATCCTATGTGCCTTATTTTTGGAGGGATACATGAACCATTAATTGTTTCGTGAATCCCTTATGTGCAAGTCCTAATTGTTTTCTACTTGTCGCTTAAAGTTTATCCTTTAAACCTAAGGGTCCAGCCTATTACTCACCTTGTAGGATTAGTAGTCCTAAATACCCTCCAGGACTTATAGAATGGGACGGGTAATGGCACGCAATAAGCATTCGCAACCAACACACGCATTTTAAATAACCTTTTAGGGGGTGGGAAGGGTAAAATACGGATATGATGACCGGTGCGCTAATACCACGTGTAGCCGCCTCTTTGAGGTATGACATATTGGGTATTGCATTGATGTGATCCGTATTACTTTAAACCTAGGACAGTTTCTTTTCAAATGTTTATTTTTATACTTTCTCCAAAACTTTTAAAGATTTTTATGCTTGTTTGAAATCCCCTCTTATATGAACCTTAGTTGCTACTTGTTCACCGCCCAAATTCACAAAACTTATTGGCTGGGACCCACAGTTGTGGATCTTGAGGGGTTCCTAACACCTTCCCCTTAGGATAATTTCATGACCTTACCCAATCTCTAGTAATGCAAACTAGTTCATGAGTTATCAACTCTAGGTGCCCTAACGCACCATAAAAATCGTAGGTGACGACTCTTCCTTAAACCCTTTCTTTTAAGGAGTTGTCCAAATGTCATAAACCCGATCTCTCCGTACCTAACCCGTGTGATAGAAAAAGGGGGCACGACAGCATGGCGACTTCGCTAGGGATCTTCCCTAGGCTTATACCATTACAATTTGCTTTGTGAATTTGGACCTTTAATTTACATTTAAATACTTACGCCTTTTCCTATTCCCCATTATATGCTGTTAACTGTTTACTTTTTACAAGTATTTATTTCACCCGAACGTAACTAACATATCTTCATGTTTTCTTTTTAATTCCATTATAACTGTTGTATTTCCTTTCTTTACCGTTTTCCTCAAACGTGAAAATACATGCCTATCTGTTTTAATGCTTATTATTGTATATCATGCTCCGCATTCATATTCCACTCGTGCAAAAAAAATCCTATAGCATTGCTTACAATGAGTGGTTGCGCTATTCCAATATTATCACCCCCTAAATTCAGAAAGGCAAATTTGCGGTAAAACTAGTCGATCAGCAGTGCAGTCGATAGTTCCCTGCCTTTCCCCCTTGAGTTGTCCGCTCAAGGGTACCAGTCTAAAACCCCAATAGAAACCTTACTCTATTGTATGTTGCATGCATCATGGTCAAACCTAGCCAGGCTAATGTGTTGTCTGCACAATAGCCATCAAGATAGCCTTGTCTAAAGTCCATTGGGTTTCCCAGGAACCCAAAAGGACGCCTTCACGTTCTGTGCATTTATTTGGAGAACTTAAATGCTCATGATAATTATTGATGTTAAATAGTCGATTCCGGTGGGGGTAAGGACCTAACCTATTTACTTTGCAGAGATGAGGCACGAGGTCCCCAGATTCGGCATGGTCACCAACATCCACCCATAACTTCTAAATTGGTGGGAAGACTTGCACTCAAGCGACAAAACAGCAGTCAGAAAACACATGGGCAACTTTCCTTCTCTCTTAGACATTTAGCCTAATAACATGGTGATAGAGGCTGCCACTTTATTCTGGGACTGTGATCAGTCGGTTTTTCAATTTGGGAACAATGAGATGACACCGCTGCTAGAGGAGATAGGGGGTTTAGTTGGTTTTCCTTGGGAGTCTCAAGGGTTATTGATGCCTGAAAACCGAACAGGTAGGGGTTTTCTAAAGATGATGGGACTCAAGAATAATCCAGATTTAGTCTGCTTGGAAGACTCGTACATCCCATTTGACTATTTGTACGAGAGGTATGGCCGTAGTCAGCCTTACTGCACATACCAGGAAGAGTTCGCCCTCACTTCTCTAGGACACATTTACCGCCGGGTATTCGTCTTCATATTATGCTTTTTGGGATTGATGGTCTTCCCGACAAAGAAGGGGATAATCCACACCAGATTGGCTATGGTCACCAAGACTCTGATGGAAGGGATCGACGGACAGGATTTCAGCATTGTACCTATGATTGTTGCTGACATATACCGAGCTTTGGAGAACTGTCAACGAGGAGCGAAACATTTTGAGGGTTGCAACATGCTACTCCAGCTTTGGCTCACCGAGCATTTGCAAAGGGGTGACTACCGTCAAGACATACATAGGAGAGTTTGGGATGATCATATTGCTTTCTATCATCCAAAGTGTATGAACTACATCCCCGACTTGTTTGCACAGCCAGAGAATGCCGATGGATGGGTTGAGTTATTGGAAAATATGACCGAGGATCAGATCCAATGGATGTTCGAGTGGTTCCCGACCAACGAATTTATCATTCGGACTAGAGACACTCCATTCATGATATTGATTGGTCTTAGAGGGACATACCCTTACGTCCCGATTCGCGTCATGAGGCAGGCAGGGAGGAAGCAAGTCGTCCCAAGGGTTGAGAAAATGAGTCATCTCAGGGCGGACTTCCAAAATGATGACATCCCTCACATGTGTCAAGCTCAGCAATTGTGGCACTGCAGGATCCAGTTGGAGAAGGATACTATCGAGCCCCACAGGTATCACGCTGGTTGCTCTCCTTACTATTTGGGATGGTTGGAAGATAACTAGGGAGGAAGTATTGAGCCAGGGTTCGCTTGAGGACATAGGGTTATAGATGAGAAATCCGAGGCAACAACTAGGCTCAAACAGCTTCGCAAAAGGCTCTGTGACTGTGAAGAAGATCATCACAAAATCCATATAGCCAACAAGAAGCTGATCGAGGAATGGAAGGACATGGACATCACTTCCACCCAGAGGCTAGCACACTTGGAACGAGGCATAGTTGACTTGGAGGAAAAGTTCCGTAGGAGGATCGAGACTTGTCAAAAGACCGAGGGAACTGAAGCGGGAATTCTAGCCAAGACCTACTTACTGCTGGGACACTGCGAGATGGGAATGTTGATCAAGGCAAGTAGAGGTGCCGAGTCTTGTGAAGGTCCTTCTGGGACCAAATATATAGGATTTGTCTTTACTTTGCTTTTGATGTAATAAGGCCACTAGCCATTAGTGACATTTTATATTTTCGTATTTTTAGAGTCAAGTTGGATTTGTCTATTTTTATTATAAATAAAATGAGGCATTTAGCATTAAAGTTCTCCAAATTAATTTGTCGTTAGGCCTACCTCGGGCATAAAGAGGTTCCCCAACTTAGGATGCATTTTACATTTTTCGCATTA
Source organism: Nicotiana undulata (assembly GCA_005239495.1). Classification (NCBI taxonomy): domain Eukaryota; kingdom Viridiplantae; phylum Streptophyta; class Magnoliopsida; order Solanales; family Solanaceae; genus Nicotiana; species Nicotiana undulata. The sequence continues at coordinate 16,961 of ML269042.1, forward strand.
CGTGTTTAAATTACCACAATATTCTTCATAATCTTCACTAACTTCACTACTTTTTTTAGTTATTCCCCTTACCTAAAGGTTAGTTCGCGCACTCTGGCATCTACAACTTATTGCACCAGATCAAAGGGACCTCCTCCTACTCCTCCTCCCAGTCCTCCTAAAGGGAAAAGTAAGGGTAAAACCAAGATGGCATATGCAAGTGGTACTAGAAAAGACAACAGGGATGAACAGGTTGAGATCACCGAGGGTCAGGGTATTTAGGTTCTGCACGAGGGTATGTCTCCACTAGAGAAGAAGCTGCTAAAGTTCCAAGAGGAACTTGATCAAGTCAAGAACTTGGCCCACTTATCATTCTCCCTCAACATCCCAGACGTTCACTTCCCAAATAATCTGAACCCCACTTTACCCCAAAACATCCCCAAACAACCCAATCACCCCAAAGATCCCGTTCCACCAGCACCACGCAACACATGTCACTACAACACTCCGCCTCTCTAGGATCAGACGAGAGACCACTTCCAGGNGTGATGGTGTTGGTGACCCAATAGTCCATCTAAGGACTTACTGCGACAAATTGGTCGGTGTGGGGAAAGATGAAAGGATCCGCATGAAACTCTTCATGAGGAGTTTGAAAGGTGATGCACTATCCTGGTACATCAACCAGGATCCAAAGAAATGGATCAATTGGGTGAACATGGCTACGGACTTCATGGATAGATTCAGATTCAACACGGAGAATGCACCGGATGTGTTCTACATCCAGAACATGAAGAAGAAACCAACAGAGACTTTTCGCGAGTATGCTACTCGTTGGAGGTCAAAGGCTACCAAGGTCAGACCAGCTTTGGAAGAGGAACAAATGAAGAAATTCTTTGTGCGCGCTCAAGATCCTCAGTACTATGAGCGGCTGATGATGGTCGAGGGGCACAAGTTTTCTGATATCATCAAG